>WSTV01000070.1:74803-86706 GCA_019632285.1 Tulasnella sp. 332
ACTCTCACCGGTCCAGGAGGAGCGATAAAGAAATCAGTTGCAGATATCAGAACATCAATACCTCTGATTCCCCGCTACTGTCTCGTTGACGTGTGCGTCACATCATACTAAGTGGATTGTACACGCCCGGCCGATCACGAAGCTCTACATGCAATTTTGTGTCTCCTCTCCGTTGTTGGGGTTTTAGGACGACTTCGCTCGGTCGATAGCACCCATCACTCACTTCACTCTTCACATCGCCGGACAGAAGGACGCCGACCTGAGCACCCTACTCGAACAATCGGCGACCCACTTCGGAGACGTCTCCGTCATGAGGCTTCATGGGACATGGGAGCAAGATGAGTGTCTAATGTACTTCTCCGAGCGATCGGTGAGCAAATAGGCTTAGATCCTCATTCCTCTGCCAACTCTGGTAAATAACCAAAACATAGATGACAGACAGTCTGTCCGGGCCCAAGAGTTTGCGAGTCTTCACGGCCGAGAACATCACTCTTCCAGCCGCCGTGCCCTCTCACCTGCCTTCCCGAAATGCACTCAAAGACCTTATCGTGCTCTGGAAGGACGATTGTCCAGGTCTCCTTGAGGTGGCTGTCAATCAGCAATAGTTTAGGTGGAGCAACGGCGTAGGATGAGAACGATCAACCTTGGAGAGTTACTGGATCAGGTGAACTTGAAGGAGTGTACTGCATTAACCGTTAAGATGAGTAAGTACTCTTGGATGCCATCCTAGTGCTGGACGTGATGAGCTCGAGATTTGGTATTCAGCCATGTAGTGACTCTAACTAGCAAGTAGGAAAAACATGTACCACAGCTTATGCTACTATTGTATCTGCGACATCGTGGTTTGTGGCATGAATCATAGTTTTCTGGATTCGAGATGAAGCCAACAAGTGTTACCAACTCAGATCAGTATAATCGCGCTGTAGGTCACTTCAGTCTGTCGAATGCCTATGTTGCTTAGTGATGACCACATCAGAACGAGACAGAAGGGGAGAGGAATGCCGTTGCACAATCGTCCTTTGCACAAGCTTCGTTGGCAAGACTCATGCGACTCAGGTCTTTCACCTCTCGATTTTCTCAGGTGCGCTTCCTTGTAACGGAGGGGGATCGAGCGTTAGACGGCAAACCAACCAAGATAGATTGTCTTGACGTAGGTTCTGAGCGCTCGTAGAACATCCGAGTCTCGATTATTATCAAGGCGAAAGTCATGGCTATTCATGCACGATTTGATGTTATTCCGATCACCTGGTAAGTGGCGATAGTGGATTCCAAGCTCACTCGAAGCTGAAGCCCTGGTCCACCTCTGCGCCTCACGGGGACCATCGTCAAAGATGACTGCCTATATACAGGGCCTATTTAGCCCTGCTCCTGGGGTCCTGGGTGAGCTTGCATTAGACTTACGGGCTGGCTCGCACCGGTGACGAGAACACCGCAAACGTTAGTGTCTCCTCCGTCCATGATGCTGCCGGGGGTCGAGAATAGTGAAGGCCCAGGAAGTATCAAAGGTGGTTGAGAAAAGAGCTAACGTACGTCTGATCACTTCCAGAGCATCAGATGGTCTAGACGTATCATTTAGCAGGAAGGACGTTGATGACTCTAGAGCCCCAGGCCGCCCGCAAGTTAGGCTAACTTGTAGAGATGAAATAGTGTGTCTCTGCATCGTAGGGCCTAATCATCCGCTATTAGATAAGATTCGCATTATGAATCAAGGTTGCTTCTGAAGGGGAAATGAATGGACAAAAAAAGAGAGAGAGAGAGACCTCCATATCCTTTGACCGTTACCGAAGTCGGTATATTTGCTCCATGCTACGCTTCTATCCCGTGCTTCCAATATACTTGGCGTCGATCTTGCCAGTCAGCTAAACCGACAGAGGTCGAAAAGGGATGATCTATCCTACCGGACGAAATCCAGAGCGAGATCTTCGGTTACGGTTGGCCCGTCTGGAAGATCTATAGTATGGCCTTTTGTTGAGAATTTGGGGGGCAACGGTGTACATGATAGAAGCGATATCGATGAGGAGAGGGTGGTTGGAAAAGGGGGTACTCGTCGTATCCGTTCCCCGGAGACACCTCAATCGCTGGGCAAGTCCGTCTCATAAACGAGGGTGAGTTGATTTCAGGCCACAAAGAATCAGGTGGAAGGAGGTTAGGTGGTCATCAGGCTGGCTCTGGCAAGGCCCAAATGTGGCGTGCGCTGACGATTTCGATAACGATGAACGCTGGATCAACTGTAGCGATGCAAACCAAGGCATTAAAGCCGGAGGAGACAGTGGTCGTACTGGTAAGTTCGTGAAAAATTGGCCTCGCGTTTTGCATGCTACGCTCGACTGGATGAGAACCCCCCCCCGGAATCAAAGAAGAGCAGCGATCAATTGTAATATGGTTCTTCAGTAGGCCAACTGTCCATTTAGCGCCATGTCACCAGGTAGGAAGATAAATCATCCCTAGACTTGCGGAAGAGGTACTAGATCAAAGGAAATTGGGTCTCTGGATCAGGGGGGGGGGGGTGTTTCGACGGCAGGTCGACACAATTGGGTTGCCACTTTATACAATCACAACACGCTTCCAGATGTACGCCGAGCGACTGGACCGTTGCTAAAAACGCCGACAGGAGTTCTACACGATGCCTCACCAGGAGTGATGGCCCCCAGTGACTGAAGCACCACGCATCATGATTCGAACCAATGAATTTCTGCATGCAAAAGCTCTAGGCTGACACCAAGACGACACGACGAAAGGAAGGTGCGCTGCGCAATATGCAAACCATGTCCCGATTGCGAGAAGAAGAAAAAAAACGAAAAAAGAGAAGAAAAGAACACGTCGTTGTGGCGTCATGATTCACAGAGGAGAGCTACAGCACGTTGAGAGGAGAGAGAAAGTCCAGGTCCCCCATCCATCAGTCCATGAAGAAGAAACGCGCACGAGACCCAAAAAAAAAAACCCCGCCCAAAGAATGCACACGCAATGGGGGTCTAGACCCCTCTTGCCCAAAGGATAGTCGCCGGAGGAACCAATGATGAAAAGTAAAGGCCCCCCCCCTTCGATCCTCGAAGAAAATACGTACTATAGTTCCTAAAGGGCCTTCGAGTCGGGACCTATTCGCCCCCCAAAAGCTTCCCTTGCCTTTCCAGCTCAATGGTGAAGCCTCGAAGGCAAAATTTTCCAGAGACACACACCCCCCCACCCATCCGGTCCAAAGAAAGAAAGAAAAAACGCGAAAAGAACGTCATTGCATTTGAACTGAACTTTAATTGCTTGTAACGAGGGTAAAGCGGGAGCGAGAGCGCTCTCGCCTCCTCCTCCTCCTCCCCCCCCCCCCTCCCTCAAAGGTGTGGCCGCCGCCTGTTTCGCAAGGTACGATCGATGTCTTTTTTTTTTTTTTTTGACATTGGAGGGGTCTGATTCTGGCATATTCAGGCCAGATGGAGAAGAAGATTGGGGGTTGGGTTTCGTTCTCATGATCAAAAGAAGATGATAGCGATTCCCTTCCCCCCAAACTCGAAGGTCGGTTTGGATGGTATGGTATGGTAAAAGGTACGTCAACTGGGGGCGAGGGGGCCTGACGCTAAGGAGCCTCGAGTGAGGTGATTCGTCCAGCACGGGACCACGAGGATTTTCCTGGAAGGGGGGGGCGGTAATTTATGTCGCAAGAAAGTGCGATGGCGCGCGTTCTCTCTCTCTCTCTCTGTTTTCATTACATTTTCGCAATGAGCAGTCCTGAGGCTGAAGATTCGTTTCCTTGGGGGTCAATCAAGCCACGCCACGAGATCGAAATTGCCCCAAGGCACCAAATGACTCACACCTGTAGACAGCACTTGAGAAAACGAGAGAAGTATGATATCTTGTGTAACTTTTTTTTTGATGATATTGCACTGCAACAAGGATCTCGTATACGAAACGACTATAATAAAACAACAGGGGGAGGTTCGGCAGACTCCGGGGTGGAAAAAGACATACAACGAATACAGCACGGAGGGAGACGTGAAATGGGAAAAGGGATGAGCTAGGGAGTACATTAGGAGAAGGCTGTCCGAGAAGCAAGAGGGAGAGGCAACGTAAAAAAAAATTGAAAAGAAAGATGGAAGGAAGAACGGATGAGAGGGAGTGTCCGGGTCATACCAGCGAATCAAGAGGGGGGAAAGAAAAAAAATTCTAGGTCTCTAAAAGAAGGGGTAGAAGGAAGTGCGCGGGAAGAAGCGCCAATATTTTGGGGGTTTGGATCAAGCCAAGACAACGGGTTGTAGTTTTTTTTTTTTTGGTTGGGTGGCCATGCATGCCTCGTCGTTGGAGAATTTAATGACGAGGGGCAGAGACGGCATAGACCCTAGCACGTCCGTCCATCGAGTTGGCAGCAGCAGCAGCAGCCATGGCCGACATCTCCTCGGCTTTCACACCATACTGCCCCGCATGCGGATGCTGTTGATAAAGATAAGGAGAAGGTTGTTGCTGCTGATAAGGTGATGGTTGTTGCTGTTGATGGAGGGGGATGGTGTGATAGGGGGGAGCCTGGGTCTGAATGGGGTAATGTTGCTGCTGTAGTACGGGAGCCTGTTGTTGTTGCTGCTGCTGCTGTTGGATGTACATTGGCTGTTGGGGCTGTTGAGAGGGGAATGCGGATCGGAGTTGTTGTTGAGGAGGTTGATGCTGTTGGATGGGCATGGGGAGGGATGTGTAGTTGGGAACGACGGATAGGAGAGGGGATGTCTGGTGTTGTTGCATCTGAGGGGGAGGAGACACGACCTGAATCTGCTGGTACGGAGGTGCCGCCACATTCGGACTCGGGAGCTCTGGATATCCTTGCGACACCGGTGTACCCTCAACAGGCGAATCTAAATAAATCGGATAGCTGTCAGAATAAACATTCTACATGGTCCTTGAAAAAAAAAAGAACAACAACCCCGACTTACCTCCAGCACTTCCACCACCATTACCACCACCACCAGCCACCCTCGACACGGGCTTCCTCAACAGGTTCGGGTTGATGGTCTCACCTCCGACCTGATGCTTCTTGCGATGCGTGTTGAGGTTATCCTTCCTCTTGAACCGCCTCCCGCAAAAGTCGCATTCGAACTTATGTTCAGTAGAGTGCGTGCGACGATGACGGGCGAGGGTGGCAGAGTCGTGGAAGGCCTTGCCACAGAAGGGAGTTTCACAGACGAAGGGACGCTCGTCGTAATGTCGACGCATGTGTCCCTGGTACCCGTGTGAGGAGAGCAGGACTTGACCGCAGACGTCGCATGGGAAAGTGGCGGATCTGAAGGAAGGAAGGAAGAGAGTTGAGTTTATCTGACCCAAGGGAGGGGGGGTTACAAGTGTCATTACAAGCCACGTACACTTTCTCTCCGCTGGCGCGATCGTTGTGTACAGCAACCTTGTGCCTCCGTAGATCAGGGGCACGAGAGTACGAGACAGTGCAGACGTCGCAGACGAACTCGTTGTTGCCTTCGGAACCAGTACGAGATTCGGGAGGGGTCACGGTACCATCCGCGAAGCAGACCTGTTGGTGTTGATTGCCTGCGTAGTAAGGAGGGAGAGGTGTCGACCCGCCTGATCCAGCGGATACGTTTTCGTCAGAGTCTTCCTCATGGTCGTCCTCGCCATCGGAGAGCGACCGACGCTCGGCGGATGTGGCGGGTCCGGAACCGGTGGAGGAAGGAGCGTAGCGGGTGGATGAGAGAGTGGATGATGAACCACGAGCGGTAGTGTTGGTGATTAGATAGGGAAGCTCTTGAGGTTGGTAAGAGGGAGGAGGCGGCGGCGCTGGTTGGTAGACCTGCTGCTGCTGCTGCTGAGGTTGAGTAAAGTATGTAGCCTGTTGCTGTTGTTGTTGCGTTTGCTGCTGCGGCGGTTGCTGTTGATAGACTTGCTGATATGGTGTGTAGACATTGCCTTCACCTTGCGGCGGGATGGGATAATGATGACCTGTGCGAAAAAATTTAACGAGCGCGATAAGCATTTCCGATTAAAAAAAAGACAAAGTTACGTGTGCGCCTTGATATCGGCTTTTCTTCTATGACTTACCTGGGTTGCTGTTATTGTAAGCGTGATCAGGGAGGATGGATGAGACAGGAGGGAGGGTATGATGATGGTGCCATTGGCATTCGTTATGACCGACGTCCATGGGCGCGCATTGTGCAGGCGCCCGTGTATTGACCTGTGATTGTGATCAAGATGCGAGATCAGCATAAAAAGGCCTCACTGGACGGCATAAAATGAAAAAAAAGAAAAGAAACAAAGGCCTTGCGTCTGACTTACGAGTTTTCTGATATCCATGGAAAGATCGAAAGTGTCTATAATACAAAGGGGAGAGGATGTGAGCCTCTGCTGGCCTTTGATTGAGAGATGTGAAAGATGTCTGAACTCACTTGGAGTAGACGTGATGAAGTGTTGTTTTGGGGTGAGTTGGGAGGGAGAGGTGAATTGGGGGGAGGAAGATAGAGGCTGAGGAATTGTGGAGCGGGGCGGGTATTGTGGATGGGGCGGCATCATATACTCGTATGCTTTCAAGGGGAGGGGGAGGGGGGAGGAGAAGCAAGGGGGGGAGGAGGGGGACGAAGGAACGGGGCCACCAGCGGGCTTGCAAAGGGTGCCTTCCGAAAAGTCTGGAATAAGGCCTCGTGCCATGATACCCCACTCCAACCACAGGGTTCAATCAAAACAACGCTTCCACTCAGCTTCAAGGGCACAGGCCTGGAATCTCTGTCATAGAGGGTCGTCCCCCTCGTTCACCTTCTGAGGTCTAGCCTTTCGACTTTATCCCCTTGACACATCATGCCTTTTCACCATCGCTAACGACGGCCTACTCATTCCATCATACCCGCTGCACAGGCGCGCAATCACAACTTCCATGAGATCTGGTGGCCGGTGAGATTCGCAGTCTGGATTCGAAGCGAAGAGGAGAGAGGGGGGATTCTCCTGCTTGGAAAGTTTCTGTCTCCCTGGGACTGTAGCAACGCCGCGCGTGGGGTATGGTCGGATCGGCCCCCCAGTCTCGCCCCAAGCCTAATCGCAATCCTGACCAACCGGTCCTTTCGAGCCGCACCCAACCATCCAAGAACGCTCTCTAAACACACACCTCAGCGACGGCACCTCGACAACCAATCCCCCTCGTCCTTGGTAGCGGCTGAAGCTTCTTCTCTAGGATGGTTTTTCTGTGTGGAGGAGCATCGGGTGGCGCTGGCGCTTAATAGGAAGATAAGGGGGGGCTCATCCTTGAGCGCCTCAAGTGGGCTCCGGTAACTTGATTAAGGCCTTATCCGATCTGCAAGAAGCTTTGAGCGGCCAGAAAAGAAAACGGAAAAAAAAAAATCTAACCACATGCCCTTCCCTTCGCTCATATCTCTTTTGGCCCGCCTACCCGATTGAAAAAGAGCCATGCATGGCCCAAGCGGCACGTTACACTTTCGGTTCGTCGTCGGATATCTCATCACCCCAAATCTACCGTACTCGGCTTATTGCTTTTATGACATGGCGTGATTCCCTCCGACTGCCCTTAAGAAGAAGAAAAAAAAAAACAGAGAGAGGAGAGATTGGGATTTATGATTTGGGGGTTTTCACACCTAATCCGCTCCAACCTTGGGCGAATTGCACCCAGCCAGCACAAAAGCCAGTCGTTTTCCGATTCAAAAAGTGGTTTTTCCTCTTTTGGGTCCCAACCCGCACACCACGGGCCCCCCATACCCCTTTTCATCTATGTCGTCGTGGTTGAGCTGTCATCGTCGTCTCATGATCAGGTCGACATGGATGCGTGACCCCGAGCGGGGCACATCCACGCGATACATTTATTTCCATCCCCCAGGGACGGTCCGTTCTGCTCGACGAGGACGAGGACGAGGACGTTGGAGACGAGATGCCGTTGCACAAAAAATGCTATCTGCCGCGACTTTCTTCTAATCAACCCGGCCGTTGCCTTTTAGGCTTTGATATGGTTTTTTGTTTTGTTTTGTTTGGAGGATAGCTTCACCTTCAACCAGTGTGGATCGCGAGGCGAAATTCCAGTTCCAACGTGGTCTCGGGTCCAGGTTGGGGTCCAAGAGTGTCTTTTTTAGCCACCTCCTAGACGCGTTCTCGTGGGCCCAAATGCAACTGATACGATAAAGAGAAGCTAATCTTTGCTTCTGGAGCGGCCGAAACACGACCAACCTATACTCGTGATTTATTGCATGGTTCAGACCGATGAAGACACACCGTGAAAGGTTCGTTTCTGCTTGGACATGATCTCATGATCGTCATTTTGCTCGAAATGAATATATATCTGTAACTCTCGACGCTTTGAAAGCCGAGTTATTCTGGTCGATCATCTCGATCAACTTGTTTTCATTTTGGTGAAAGTCGCCGGGCGGATAGACAAGTGCGCGCGCCACACCCTTGACATGTCAACTTTTCCTGTCCACTTGACGAAATTCAACTGCGCCGCCGTTCATCAAGAGGAATCTCTCTCTCTCTCGCAAAATCCTTGGCATCTATAATGTCGCAGGTTGAGGGACAAGCCTGCTTTCCTCTATCGTCCCCCTTGTCGTGTTTTCTCCGCATCCCTGCCACAAAGATGACAACCAAACGCCGTCTCAGACATTATAACCCTTCTTCCTTGAAAGTTGAGTGGTTTTTTTTTTACTTTTAAATTTTATTTCGGTTGATCATCTCGGTCAACTTGTTTTCATGTTTTGGAGAAAGTCGCCGGGTGGATAGGAAAAAATGCGCGTCCAGTCCCTTAACATGTCAACCTTTCCCGCCCACCTCACGAAAAACCAACTGCGCCGCCGTTCATCAAAAGGAGAAAAATATGCCTCTTTGAAGCAAACGTCCAACTTCTATCTTCTTTGCCAATTGAGGATTGAGGGGGACTTACTCAGACTTCCCATCTCCCTCCATGTCGTCCATCATCTTTCTTCTTCTCACCACGAAGGTTGACAGCCAAATGCCGCTTCGGGCGTTACAGGATGAATCGGTTCAGCCCCGTCAAATAGCCCATGCTTTTGTCGATCTGTTGAACCCCCCTCCCTTGTGAACCTTGATCATCAAAGAAGGCCCTTCGCGATCGCCTGCTCCACAATCCATGCACGCAGATCTACGAGCTTTACGATTCCAGATTTTGCAACGTATGATGTCAAAATTCTCTCGGAGGTGTCCCAAATAAAGCCCTTCAAAGAAGACAAACAAAGGCCTTCGTGTGGATGCCTGGTTGTTCGCTTTTCCCTTCCTTCTGCATTGCTCTGCTCCACAGGAATTGATCGACGTTATACGATCACGAGTTCATATTCCTCTTGAAAAGAATTCACTCTGTTGTTCTCTTTTTTTCTTTCTTGGTCAACTCCCGAGAGTACCCACTTGGCCCTTTACGGTCAACGAACGACGTCTCCACCTCAGACCCGACGTGTACATCGGTATCTTATGCCTCGCGTGTTTTCGTGACAGGCCTTTGTGTGGACGCATGTATATTGTCTTGCTTTCGCAGCAACAGCACGAGACTCTTTCAGTCGACATTCGCACTTGTGAGCTTCTATCGGTCCCGACTGATTCTCTCAAGTCTCCATCTTTCTCTTTCTTGCCTTTCTTTCCCATTCTAATTCTCGCACGTTACGCATCTGTCTACACCCACCCACGCTGGAAAAAAAAAAGGGCATACACCGCGTTTCACAGAATGAAAATGTTCATGTGTGGGGGCAAAATTCAGAAACAGATCAGAGCACCTAACGAATCTCTTCTGAGCCGACGTCTCCTCCTTGATTTCATTTCTCGCGAATGACTACCGTCCGGTTGGGTCGACAAAAACTTCGTGAATGGGCCCCCCACCCGAGCGTTCACCTCAGTCCCCCAGTGTTTTTCACCAAGCAAATGGCCGAACGTCGAAGACACAGATGGGAATTATTATTTCTTTCAGGCAACGAGACAACAAAAAAACACCATCGAGTGACCCAGCCGTTACCACCCTCATCACGAAAAGATAAAGCCTCCAGGATGGGAACTCGGTCTTATCGTCCACGCGGGACCTGGCTCAAAAAAAATAAATTGTAAGGTTTTTTATTTTTATTTTTTATCATCGTCGATGCTCATCTGGCAAAGTTTCCCCCCTTTTTTTCGAAATGTTAAAAAGGCCTTGTGCCGCAACGATCAAGGCCATACAAACGCTGACCTGCCTTCCTCTATTCTATTCTTTTATTTTATTTTATTTGCGAAAAAAAGAAGGTCGAGAAGAAGAAGAAGAGCGCTCCGAATGTAAACCGGAGGTCTATCGGCAGATGCACGTCAAAAAGTCTGGAGCATCCCAAGGACAAAAAAAAATAAAATTCCACAACTCAAAAAGCTCCTTCGGTTTCACCCACTCTAAAATTAAAAATCCGACCCCCCTCGAGTCCCGTACCGCTGGGATGAAAAGCATCAGCGTGGCTTGCAACAGACCACTCGCACATAAGCACGAGTGCGTTCGAGCCCACTCAATTTTTTTGTTTGCACGTGCAAACGGGGAAGAAGAAAAAAAGAGAGAGTCACCTTCTGACCGAGGATGAGTAGGGATTTCGTTCAGGTGTACAGGGATGCGATGTGCGAGTCGGTCCGGAAGGCAATTTAGAAAGGGCGGGTAGGAGGTGCTATATCCTTATACCGACGCTGCGATAAGGCCTCGCTAAAGTATCCTTCGTCCCTTCTGATCTTTCCCCGACTGAGCTATCAACGCTGAACATCTCTCGCTCCTCTCACCCAGCAGATGCGCACGCAACTGTGCGTCGTTATCTTTCGTGCATAGGAAATGCGTTATCGCAGTGCATCCTCAAGTTTATCATCGGCCGACCACCCTGAGGTCAATCGACCTTCGAGAGAGAGAGAAGAGGAAGTGTGACCCTCTATCAACCGATCGACCTTCCATCCCTCTTTTTCGCTCGCTGTATCCCTAACCTTAAAGCTGTTCCACCCCGGAAGCCTGGATGCGGTCCCGGCTCGAATCGACTGTCAACGCACTTCCGATCGCACCTGCGCGAGTATAACGATCGAAGGGACGGGGATGGAGGCCATGCGAGTTTCCCTTGCGCCGGTCCCATAGCACTTTTGGCGGGGGGGATCTATGATCCTTTCGCAGAGCATCTCACGAATTGGTGTCGCCATATCCGCCATTGCCGTGATGCTCAGAATGCTGGAACATCCGTGCTTTCGTCAAGTATGGCCAAGGGGTATCCGTGAGATCTTCCCAAGCTTTCACCTGGGGGAAGGTGGATGCGTGCTGCTATTGCCTCGTACACAACGGACATGCTCCAGCTGGCTCTCTCTGTCTCTCAAGGTCACCGTATGCATTCTTTGCGGCTGCTATGGAACCTCACACCCGAATCGAATGAACCGCCCTTATCATCAGCCGACTCTCAGAACGTTTTCTCGTCAGAACACGCTTTAGAACTGAGCGGATGCTCGCAAAGGCAAGGCCGTCCCTTCATCATGAGCACTGGCCATAGGCCATAACTTTAATCCTCGAAGACACCCCCCAGGGGCCCCAGGCTTCAATGATCAGCATGTTGGGGCCACCTTACCGTTTTGACCCTCTGATGCAGAATCGGATGCCGGTGATCGGGCCGCATTCATGTATTGAACGATAATTTCAGCCTATGCTTGTTAGACGCCACCCTCGAATCTTACAAGTTATCGTGGTGCGTTGGTCTGGCCCTGCGTTCAATTCAAATGCATCACGTGCGGTAACATTCTGTTTTTTTTTTTTTGAGTTGCGAACCGGGGTATTCCTTTCATAGTCAACTGATACATCGGTAGCTTCAAGGCAAACCTCTCCAGATCACGGTCATCCTTGACAACGGATCCTCTCGTGTGTATGTATGTAGGTGTGTTTTTGCACAAAAGTTGACTTGAAATCCTTAGAAAAGATACATGACCCAGGCTGGGCCCAATCCAGCAGCTATTCCATGTTG
>WSTV01000700.1:0-14553 GCA_019632285.1 Tulasnella sp. 332
GCCAGAACCACTCCAGAATTACTCTGCCTTCATTTCTTCGGTAAGCAGCTCCCCGTCCTTGGTCATATTTGGGGCTCGGTGCTCAGTGAGTCAGCCCATCGAACTGTCCGGCGCTCTTCATCACTACTAGCCGATGCTCCTTTAATCACCCTCACGGAGGTTTAGAATCATCAGCCGGAATTGATGATGCTCCCTGGCCTTGTTCCGGCTCATGAAAAAGTCCCGCTTACCACGCCGTTCGTTTTCATGCGTTCCATCTAGACGTTTCTTTGATCCTGTTGGCTGATTGAGCTACCAGAAGCCCACTTTGAATGACCCAAACAATGTGTTTCCAACTCAGCCTCATTCCTCCTTTGCGGAGAGAGCAGCGATCTCCGGGTTGCTCCTGCGGACATCGCCCGCCGCACCGCAGAAGCTCTGTGGCAATACAATGTGGCAGGCGAGAGGTACGGGGAAGGCGAGCTGCCTATTTATCCTAAAGTTGACTACCTGTACATTTATAGGACAGTACTCTGACAGCGAAATTCCTCAGAATTGCCTCCACAACATCCGTCTTACAGCACACCCACGAAACCACCACATCTCACTTCAAACTTCCATCATTCATGCCACTCACGTCCCCAACGAAAGCGTATGTCTTTTCCCCAGCGACGTCGCGACTTCTGTTGCCTCCCGACCCAGAGCCCGACCCGAACTGCGGCCCACTCTTTAATCGTTATTGAAACGGATCTGCTCTCCTGTCGCAGGACTTGAGTAACCCCTTCGACATGAATAATCCCTCATGTATCTTTTCTTCCTGTCTGCTACAAACGTTCTTTCCCCTCGCTCAGAGCATGGAGCTGGACCACACATACTGCTTTCTTCACCCCCTTCACTTATCCCTACATGGCCATCTTCGTGTTATGTTGCCTCACAGCGCGTGCCGCGAGGCTCGGCCGCCTCATCACATCAAAATCAAATACCATACGAATAGGTGTCCTGCACCCCCCTCCCCCCCCCTTGAACCCCAAGCTTGTGTGTCCTCTGTATGTCCATTCTATGAACTGTTATCAATATATCCCTTGATTTATTGGACGAGTGTGATTGGAGACTATTCTGCAGACAAAGATCAATTTCTTCAAAATAAATGTCAAGCCAAAAGCTGAGGTCTTCCTAATTTGATCATCACATATTATGACCAGCCCCTTCCCAGTGAGTTCATGGAAAGGCTGTCCCGTGTTTCCTATTCACATCCAAGACGCCTTTGTGGCACAATCCATGGCGTGATCCAAGCAATAGTAGATGCATCTTTACAGCATTTGGCGATATGGAAATTTGTGGGCCTGCATACACATTTCTGGCCCATCATCTGTCTGGAACTGAGGACGGCTCCTCAAGACCTCTTCTAGGATCAAAGATAGAAGCAATTCTGGACAGCCTATCTCCACCAGAAACCTTAGTCACTGTGGAAGCTAACACCGTCCATTCTTTAGGGTGTACACATTCCACTCGCATTGCTTTCAGCCCAGAATTTCCAGAACGCTTCGAAGGGCCATCATTCCATCCTGATCATACTTGCCGCATGTCAAAGCAGTCCGACACGTTCTCAAAAGGGATCCAAGCAATTGCAGAATTCACAAGAATTTATTCAAGGATGCGATACGGTAGACGACGTGCCTTGAGTTGGCGCGGGTCATGAACAGAAAAGAGTTACAGATGATGTGGAAAACGAAGTAATGATGCAGTTTGACCGGCTATGGCTCAAGCCAGCGGGTGTATATCAAGTAAGGTTTGGGATGCGCATGATAGGGATTGTGGCGTTACGCTCTTGCTCATATGAGATGAACGTGTCAATGGGAGCGATGTGAGGTTCTGTTTCTATTGGTGAGCTCAGTGGTTCCGAGGAAGGGAGTTAATGAGTTACATCATGCGTCGCCAGAACATTTATCGCGTTCTTTTGGAGACAGTGATTGGGAGGAATTGAATGTGTTTATTGGGGAAGAGACCCTCAAGGAGAATAAGCGAGCAAAGGGAAAATTTGGGGGCGACCCACAAAAGTTACACACCGTGAAGCCGCCCGGTTTCTTCTTGGAATGTGTACCAGCGAGGGTCCCAGTGTGGCGAGTCTGCATATCACGATGCACCCAGATTAGAAGTTGATTCAAGCAGAGACATCATTCGACTTCCAGGAGCACCGGATCCATTCACTTGGGAGCACAGTAGAAAGAGAAAAGAGAATAGTTGAAGAGCAGCCATGCCGTAGCAGTATTGCTGCCGTGAGACGCGAAGGGCAACCCCAATTGGTGCACTCCTTTCCATTCTCTGTCCGCCAGCATAGATTGCCCCTGTATGACTCGCATGAAAGATTGCGACGTCGTGGAAAACAGGGGGGGGGGCTGTGAGTTCAATAGAGACCACTTATCGCAAGTAAGCCAGCCGACAGAATATCGACATCCGGTGCCTCCACCGACCCGGGGATCAAGGCCGGGATTACACATCGAGTCATAACCACTGCTTGAACTGAGGTGCCAAAATGTGTGACGGAGGCCGTCGTGTTTATAATTCCCTCAACCGGCCAAAGGATGCCGGACCATTACGACATGCGATGCTTGGGTATCTCTTGGGTTGATCCGACCATATGATCACATCTTAATTTCGCAAAGGGAGTTTCTAAGCCGATAGGTCTCCGTCAAGCGCACGTATCCGAGCCTGCGAATTTGGAAGACTTCAGCGGTGGCATGGTTTTGAAGCCTGCTTCGTCTTTGAGGGAAAAGTGCATTCCTACCTCGAGAGCTAAGAGATGAGAGTCTTTCGACTCTGGTGCGAGCTCACGCACTGATTGAGCCAGAGAATAGAAGTAGTCCTGTTTCCATAGCGACGACGTAAGCATGTCTTCCAAGCCCTTTTTTTCAATCAATGAAGAAGCAACAACAAAGTGGTATATACCTTATTCTTGCCTGAAGGTCCTTCAGATAACCAAATGTGTCGAGCGAGCTGGTCTATAGGCTCTGATCCGACAAAGTCTACGTTCCCGACGCGGCCGACGTAGACCTATGTGAGTGTTTGACACGTAAGTATTGCATATAATATCTCTTGGCTTTGTACTGTCGTTCGTACCGTCGCCTAAGATAGGGTAACCGGTATTCGTAATGATCAGTATGCGTGGTCTACCTGAGCGATTCCATGATCGGGTATTGAATACGTACCCCTTGTACCACGATCTCCTCTTTGCCGTTATCTACTCCCCAGACGTCTATCGTCTCTTCCGTGTAGCCAGCCTAGGTTAGAAGAGTCCCGATTAGGCCCCTTCTTGTTCAATAAGGAGCTGTGTTTGAACTAGCCTTTTCTCGTTCGTCTAGGCAGGTTGATTATCAGCTTGTCATTAGTATATGTCAACCAGCCACCCAAAATTATTTAAAAGTACGAAAGCACCAAGATAGGCTTTGACTTCTTCAGCATATGCGGGATCGATGGTATATGCGACACCCCAAACGATGTCATCCTTTGGAAATGGATCCTAAACCGATGTAAGTCCGAACGGAAACGCCATATTGTCTTGAGATTCTGGAGCCTTACATTAACAGAGGAGAATTGCTGCCAATCGTCCGAGTGGATCAGAGTCACCACACGCCCTGGGTTCTTTGGGATTTGTTTTCGAAAACTCGTTAGCACATGATAGCTTGAGTTACCCGAGCCAAATGCACACCTCGGGAGTTCCTCTGTGATCCCAAGAGCTCTGAGCAAATCTGCGTACGTAGCCTTTGAGGAACCCGGGCACTTGACGAACTGTGTAGGGGGGAGGCTGAACTTATCGGAAATGGTTCAATCGCACAGAGTTGAAGGGTCATAAACAGATGTTTCTTTACCTTCCAGATCAGAGAGCCGTATCCAAAGACTATGTACGGCTTTTCGCCTGAGATCCCGAGGGCACTGACCATGAGAAGGTGAAATGTGTTGTCTCTTCACGTTTTCTCACCCTTTTGAATTCGTTCCCTCCTTGCTAATACAAGTGCAAGTACATTCACATCTTCTCTATTTGGCATCGCCATTACGCTATTTGTATGTCGCTTTTACCTTGAGAGTATACCGCTCGTCCCAACACTGGATTGGGCTCAATGTTCCGCGCGCCTGGTTCATGCATATTCATTATTACGTTCACCGGGGCGTCTATATACATCGTCGCCTCGGTCGGCCCTGCTGGCTTTCGAAAAGCCATTGAGTAGTGAGTCAAATCAGTTTTATGGTTGGTGACTCTTTACCCATTAAGCACATATTATTATTAGGTGGGTTCATTCATTACTGGCACCTGATAAGTGGTAGTGTATGATCGTTTACTGTAATCTCTAGCGTTCTCAGCCCCGACCAAGAGACTCCGAAATCCCAAAGTGCCACCTGGTCCCTCGACGGGATTCCCTGCTCTAGTTCGGTTTAAGATCATACATGCCGCATTGGCATAGGTATCATCCTCAGAAGTGTGCTCATATATCTAAAATGAATATGAGTACACCTTTTTCTTCATTCTTCTTCTTTGCAATCTGTCAAATCATTCCCTAGTTCTTTGCACTGGCAACTACCCCAAGTAAACTAGAAGTCAGCGAGAGCATCATAGGACATAAGACGATACAATAGGGAGGCACAACTATAGTACAGAAGGAGAAAACAACAACGGACAGCAGACATTACGCTCCCACGTGAACGAAGCTGATACAAAAGCTCAGAGGAACCTTCTTCTTCGAAGAACCTTGAGGCTTCATGAACTCCTTTCGCCGCGTCCCTGTGGTCTATCGCTTCACCCGCATTACGAAACATATACCTTTTGAAAAATTCAGTAGCATCGGGCCCGTCGATGTCATCCATGGCCCGCAGCGTTCCTACCACACGTCGAAAAACCGCGAATTGCAGGGCAACCGCGAGGTGCAGTCCTTCTTCTGGCATGTTACGATCTCCGGTCGCGGTGTGACACGCCAAGAGGAAAACGAATTCGGCGTTCAGAAGGTTAGTCCGGACGAGCTCTTGCAGAGTAAGTGGCTTGTCCTGGAGTCGGAACCGTGAATGCAATGATTGGCTGATGTCCTGATGTCCATGGCATTAGAGGTGTGCCAAGGAGTGTACTGAAAGGTGCCCAAAGACCGCGCCGTGTGTTGCATCCTGCCCTCTATCAACTGTGAACCAGGGACAGCTTTCAAAAAACCCCGAAGCCACTCACCCATAAAATACAAAGCAGCGTCTGCACCATCCCTTCCATCCGACTGTGCTACTCCAACGGCAAGAACGCTCGGCCGGTCTACGGAGTCTGAGGGGCAGCTTCGAACCCGGATCAGGACCACCAGTGTAGGGGTGCAGAAGGAGGAGATGGTGTCAGGGAGCTTTGTTTATTTCGGCCGATAGATGCCCGCAGCAAGCAGCGGTAGCGAGCACAATCGGGTCCCAGGGCACCACTATTGTAGCTACCTCGTGCCTCAAGTCTCTCCATCACTGGCTGAACAATGCAGCTCAATCACAGGCGTAACACTTCATCGACTTTGCTCTCTGAACAACCATCACATCCGACCACAGCATCTTCCATCATGAAGGACATACGAGTGATCTCTCCAACAGTAGCATGAGGTAGTCTGACGATTTCAGGTTCCCCGCTGGTCTGGAGGATTATTGCATCGGATCTGACTCGGCTGATGTTAACCAAGATGGCTGGGCACTCGTCCACCGCACGGTTGAGAAGCGCACAGGGAGTTGGTCGTAGGATGGAGGTACCCCTGCAAGGCCGGTATCAGGTTGACAGTGTTTTTTCAACGCCGTGTGAGATTTTGACGCCTATTTGAATGATTAAAACGTGATACACATGAGATGCATGGCCCTGGGTTGTAGAGAAAAGTGAAATACTGTGCTACAACATCTGGTCCCAATGTACCTAGCTTGACATCCATCCCATCTATACTATCCCGGCTAACAGACTGCTGCAAGCTCAGGGCTTATGATCCACAGGTCATCAAGTGCGGTCAGATACCGGGCCAGCTGGGCAAGCAAGACCCTTCGCCCTTGCTCTGAGAGTTCGACGACTCTTTGCGGTTGCTCCTGGTGCAATACCAAACTCTTTGACACACGACTGAGCATGTCATCAACCATCCGACTGTGTTGTGAACTCATTGAGCTTAGCATAGTGCTCAATATTTCAAGAAGTTCTAGTGCCGTTGTGAAAGCATGTAGCAATAATGGATTTTCAACTGGCTAGAGAGCGGCACATCGAAACCACAAAGATGGAAGCGTACTCTTAAATGTCCGTGCTCACGACAGCAAACCTCTTCAAAGAGGAGAACGACTTGATCGAGGTCTGCTCTGTCTCTAGGTTGGAGCGAGCTTCTATGTTACGCCCAAGGCTTACAAGGGTGGGGGAGCGATTAGAATGGCCAGGTGGTTGCAACTGTAGTGCTTGTTCATAGTATATAATGGCCGTATCGAGGTCCACTCGGTTTCCGGCCTAATCAAAGCGAGGTTTCATGATGGGAGCGTGGTTTTTGAGGCACGCGGAACGATTGAGATAACAAAGAGGCAGGAGCTGCAGTAGATCTTCGTGGTATGTGATGGCAGTATCAAGGCCCGCTCTGTCTCCAGCCTAGTCAAAGCAAATTTTGATTGCACTCGCGAGATTTTTGAGTTAGGGGGAGCGATTGACTTGACCGGGGGTTGGGGGGTGAGCTCGAGGATCATCTCCCAGGTCTGGTCCGTACATCTAACACCTGGTCATTCACAGACATATGCGACGAAGTTGAGGGACCGAACGGCAGGTCTCCAACAAGAGTCGCGTCGTCGCTTGAGTGCCCTAGTTCTGTCTTCATCATAATCTTTCAATGAGCGAACTTTTAATATTTTCCAAAAATTTAGCGGCGGCAGATGCTCACTGGATCAAGATCGTTCCCCAAAGCAATGCATCGTTCTACTGCTTCCTGAATCCCCTCGGGAATTAACTGTTCAGAGAAGGAGGAGACAGGGGTTGTTAATATAGTCAATCGGAGACTAAGAATGAGAGCTCACGTTTAATAGGAACTCAATTGCTGTGTCAGAGTCATGGCGAGCGGCCACTAGTGCTAACGTTACGTCCCTCTCTGAAGAGAAACTCATTCCCAGCAATCTCATCCCCTGCACCTGCAGGATCTCTTCATGGTTCAACCAGTTCCTATTCTCGCAAGCAACACAAGGTGTGACCAGATTAAGCACATCGTCGCCCTCAAATGTTGCGCGGTATGGATATAAAGTTGATGTATATCCCCTTCATTCGTGGATTGTGTGCTTGGTGTCAGGTCAACAGGGAAGAGCCCGTGAGTATCAGCGTTCATAGCTTAGACCGCGTTAGTCCTAATCGCCGTCGCACTAGTCCAGAACAATATAATTTAGATAATTAACAAGAAGATTGAGAAAGGTCACTAGACCAAAGTAATCTTGGGATGAGCTTACGGTACATACGAGATAAATCGGCATATTCGTATCTTGGGTGCACTCCGTGATGGTTCACTCATTTGAGAATACCTAACGCTCATAGAAAAATACATATACACCCTCCCAAGCCCCACTTTTGTGGGAACCACCCCCTGCAACCGGCCAACGCTGTCTGTACCCTCGACCTGGATCACGACCGAGTCGCGCCCGAGGGACTTAACCGTAATGGTGACAGTCCGCGAGCCGGTGACGAGATTCAACAATGCAGACGACTGATTTTGTACCTCTCGCTCGTAGAGCGAAACACAGTCCAGGTCCATTTGATCCTTGGTGAGAGCACGTCCATAGCGTAGAGTTTTCGTAAGTTGAGCGAGGGTCGACGATCTTTCCGAATGTCCAGAAGGACTAATTTGCAGCACTCTCCGGTAGAGGCTGATCGAATCGTTTATATCGGGCATAGAGCAAGTCAGTATTGACCTTTGCACCAACGTAGAGGCGAGACATAGCAGCAGACCCGCCGTTCGGGGCCACCCGCTGGACAGATGTCCAGCACCTGCCGTTCAGGCGGCACCGAGGCCCAAGCGGTTCCTAGTAAACCCCGAACGTAGATGGAGCGCTCCAGCGAGGATCCCCAAAGGGAGCGATCGTGGAGTGCGAACTAAGCGCTAAACCTCCAGCTGTTTCTCCAAACGGCTGATAGCATTCCACAAGCCTGTAGCGTCCCCTGTCTCCCTGAAGCGAGCTAGAAGAGCAACAGCGTGTTTGTACGCGTGGAGGAGTTGAAGTTTACCGCTTGTGCCATGAGGTTCTCCGCCCTATCGAAGTAGCGTATCAACGTCTCAAGGTCGGCGATCAAGGCTGCCTGCTGGAAATAGTCGAGGCGATTGATTCCGCAGCTCCGCAGTATGAGCGAGGTTATTAGGTGCGTCTGGTGTAGGTTCGCGTGATCTAAGACACTGAAGAAGCAGATAATTTGGGCTGTGTGTCCACTAGGTCTGGCAACCAGTCTCTTACCTGGATATTTCGTTCTGTTCTTCGACTTTTGGTATCTCCGGCGAGCGGTGTGTCAGCCTTCCAGCATGTATTTCCCTTACAACTCTCGCATTGAGTGAATTGAGCATAAGGAAAGCTCAAGGGGATGTAAGGATCGCACTCAAGAACTGTTGGTATTTGGATTGGATAAAGTGCGAGGGTCCTTCTGAATAAGTCACGAGAGGAGCAAATGAACAGAAGAGGACCCACAAGGTGTATAAACATCCCTTCATAGAGCCTACATATCTGCGCTCAACGCCTTATACAACAACGGTTGCCGTAGTTCGAATGACGGCAGCTTGTCTTTTTCTTTTTCTTTTTTTTTTGTGTGAGAACGGGTGGGAACTCGCTATTGAGCGAACGGCCACTAGTCGCAAAGACCGTGTTTTCCGAACAGTGTGAGGTTCGACCCACTAAACCTCCCGTGGTGGCCTTATGCAAGGATAGACCACAGGTATTATCTCGCTCACCGCTACCAGAGTGGTGAGTTTAAACCAGAGCCAGCTCCGGGTGGGAATGACCCCACATACCCCAAGGACGGCAGCTTGTCTGTAAAAGACGTAGGCGTGTTAGGACGTTGCCACAAATACAGGCAAAGCAGATCAGATGCCGTTTCTCAAAATATCGGCAGTCCTGGCGATGCAATCTTGTGAGGAAGTTCTATCATTCCCTTCCCGCGCAAGAGTCTCGACTCGGCGATGTCCAACACGTGCTTGATGATCCAATTGCCACAAACCTTATATTTCCCAAAGGCACAACACCAACTGCCCCAAGACGATCTCATCCAACCGCCTGTGAGTATCCTCACATGCTATCTATAACACAAGGGCCGGCGTAGGACGTAAGTCAGAATAGCCTCGCGCCAAGGGATGCTCCGTGAGCCTGAGATTTCTGCTCGCCGGTGAGTCACCCTTCACACCTGCGACAACGAGTATCTATTGGCTCGTCTGAACACCAGCCCAAAACTTTCACATGCTCTTTGTACAGCATGGATGGAGCCACACCCCTTGCTATCAACGAATCTATTTCCAAATTGAACTAGCCACGCGAGGACCTACTCGTCTACATCTACCGACCCACCCCCAGAAGTGCCACCAGAGCAATCGGTCTCCGAAGACACACACGCAAGGCTTAACCCCACCTTTTTTTGTTTCGCATCGAGGGTTCTGCCATGAGCCTGGGTAGAGGACTCCCGATTTCTCTCACGGAATTGGATATGTAAAAGAGGCTTGCAAGCGCCAAGTTTCATCTCTGCAATCCTCCCATCTCCTATCCGAAACAGTACCCCCTCCATCCTTCGCCCATCATGGTCACCATCATCAAGAACATCCCGTCCAAGCCGGCGAAGGATACCCCACTCCAGTCCATCGAGATGCCAGGAACGAAGGAACCAGGGCAGACCGGCAAGTATTTCACATGTCTTTCGCACCATCGCTCGAGACGAAAACTCATACTCACCCCAATGGGTTTGTCCGATGCTGTTGCTAGCGCATTACCGAAATGGTAAGTCTTGATCGATTCTTTCTAATAGTGTACGAACTTTGTGTGAGCTCACCTCAACAAAATTGAAAAAAAAAAAATTAGCACGATGGACGGACTTGAAAGGCCAATATGACGGGCTCACGCTCTGTGATGTCTTCGAATCCGGTCTTGCTCAAGCCGCTGACCGGCCTTGCCTTGGTCATCGCGAGGTCATCTCTGTCGAACCACTCAAGTATGCTCCCGAATACACCTGGCAGACGTACACCGAGGTGGACCGACGAAGGAGGGCTCTCGGAAGCGGCATCAACAACCTTTTCAACAATGGGAGATTGCCTACTGCTCAAGACTTCCAAGGGGTCGGCATCTGGGCTACTAACCGACCAGGTCAGCTCAGTCGGAATACCCTCTTTCAATTTGATTGTCAGCTTTGCTTATTCCCTTTCCCACTTTACCTTTTGCAGAGTGGCAGATTACGGATCTCGCATGTGTAGCATACAACAAAGTCACCGTGGCCTTATACGATACTCTAGGACCCCATGCAGTCGGTGAGCTGAAGTTCCCAACACCCGCGTCACATCATAAAACAATTACGGATTTTATGACTGACATCCCTGTCTTGACTTGATCTTTATCAGAATACGTGATCAACCACAGCGAGATCTCGATCGTCTTCTCCTCCTCGAACCACATCGCCGATCTGATCAAGAGCGCCGAGAACTGCCCGTCACTGAAGATGATCGTCTCGTTCGATCCGCTCGATCAAAAGGTCAAGGCCTCTTTCAAGGAGATGGCCTCACAAAGGGGAGTCGAGGTCCTAGAGATGAAAGAAGGTGAGTATCTAGGCTTGAGCGAAAATCGAGAAAGGTGAAGCCATTTCTGAATACGACCGATGGTTTTTGATCAATAGTCGAGGCGGAGGGAAGAAAGAACCCAGTCCAGCCCATTAAGCCGACACTAGATCAGCTCGCTGCCGTATCGTACACGTCTGGTACAACCGGCGACCCCAAGGGTAAGTTGATCGCAGTCCAGGCTTTCTGTTTCACAACCTCGCCTCAGGACGCCCCTCGCTAACCTGTCGTCTTGAACCTAGGTGTCATGTTGACGCATGGTAACCTCGTCTGTGGTATGCGCAGCCATCTGCACGGTCTTACGGTCCTCCCCCAAAACTTCATTCTCATCTCATATCTCCCACTGGCACATATCTACGGGAGATTCCTCGAGCTTCTTACCCTTGGTCTTGGGTAAGATTAGATTTAGCCATCCCCGTTCAGGACTACCGTTCTGACAAAAGAATCATAATTATGTACTTTTCAGCGGCTGCATCGGATACTTCACCGGGAACCCGTTGAACCTCATGGCCGACATGCAAGTTCTAAAACCGCACTTCTTCGCATCTGTAAGCCTGCTATTGGTCCAGACAGAAAGCTATTGGAAGTTAACTGATAGGCTTAATGTTTTCCAACAGGTCCCTCGTGTCCTTAATCGGATCTATGCCAACCTACAAGCTGCCGCCTCAGCTCCAGGTCTCAAGGGTGCTCTGTTCCGCCAAGCCGCCTCCACAAAATTGGCCAATTTCCAAGCCACTGGATCCACCACGCATATGTTTTGGGACGCTCTGGTCTTCAAAAAGGTGATGCTTCCATCTTGCGTAAGCTCTACGCTCTCGTTTCTCACAACGCTGTATATTACAGGCTCAAGCCGTCCTCGGTGGTCGCGTCATGTTCATCGCCAGCGCATCAGCCCCTATCCGGCCTGAAGTCATGGACTTCCTCAAGATCGCATTCGCGTGTGAGGTTATGGAAGGGTGCGGCTATTTTTATTCTACCCTAGGCTTACGATAAAGATTCTTGTTTTCTGACATTGAGAAATTAGGTATGGACTCACCGAAACGTGCGCCTCCGGACACAGGACTTTGGCTGATGACCCCAAGGCGAGCGGTACGATCGGTGGGGTGACAATGATCAACGAGTGCAAACTGGTGGATGTCACCGATCTCTCTTACCTGTCCTCCGACAAGCCGAATCCCAGAGGAGAGGTACGTGACCTGTCGCTTCTAAAGTGAAAATGAAAATGAAACCCCTCCACCCGGTTGTGCAGTTGTGCGTCCGCGGCCCTAACATCTTCACTCGGTACTACAAAGGTGTGCCGAACTGTGTAAGCCATAAATTTATATATGCATAGCTAACTCGGCTTCTAGACGATAAAAAGACGCGTGAGGCTATCGATGAAGAAGGCTGGTTCCATACCGGTGACGTCGCCGAAATCGATTCGGCTGGCCGGTTCAAGATTAGTGAGTAACTTTATCTGATTCAATGAAATGATTCGTCCTGATGTAAGACATTGATCTCCCCTTCAGTTGACCGTGTCAAAAACATCATGAAGCTCAGTCAGGGTGAATACGTTGCCTTAGAGAAGGTCGAAAACGTACGTCCAAAGTCCGCAGCTCGCCCCCGCTCTCTCATCGGGTACTAACTTTTTCAATCTAGGTCTACTCTACGTGCTCTGTTATCGGCCAGATATTTATTTATGGCGATTCCCTGAAGGATCATCTTGTCGCTGTCGTAGTCCCAGAACCCAAAGTCCTCTCTGATATCGCCGCCAAGGCAGGGTCCGAATTCGACCCTTCTGCTGTCCCTGCCATGGCTGCGGCCATAAAGGAGCCGGCTGTCAAGAAGGGCGTCTTGGATGTCATGACTGCTCACGCGAAGCAGATGGGTTTGAAGGGGTAAGCCAGAATTTAGAAAACCCCTTGCCCGTGTTGTGACAGATGTCCAAAACTTACCCTCTTTGGGTTGAATTAGCTTCGAGACAGTCCGAGCACTTCATCTATCACTCGAGCAGTTTAGTGTCGAGAACGATACCATGACGCCGACCTTTAAGATCAAGAGGTTAGTATATCGTGACTTTCCTTTCTCTTTCTCCTGGCTAACCAATACGTGAATTGGATAGGAAGGAGGCATATAATAAGTACAAGGCGCCGATCGACGCCATGTACGCGAACTAGAATCTCTATTATGTTCCCGCTTGCTCCCCACTCTCGTCTCTCTTCTTGGAACTCTGCTGTATCAACGAGACTGGGTAGATGTATATGTACGATTATACGAGTGTGCAACGAACCGCGTTGTCAGGCGCAGGTCCAAGCCACCGCGCTGCGCCGCTGTCCCCAAAACTGTCCATCTAATCAGCGGATTTCCTGTCTCTCCTCGAATTGACCGCTTTGTATACCGTGTCCGCCGGCTCAATAGATCATGGGAGTGGTCTCAAGAACATCGAAGCTTAAAAAAACCAATCGAATACAGTATTGGTTATTTTTTTGAAACCTCCCAACATGGTGTAGCCCAAAGAAGATACCTTACTTTTGCTCTCACATATTGTCAGCTGCAAGTGCGGGGTAGCATGAGCGAGAGCGATGAAAGGAGGATAGATCAGCCTATGTCGTCTTCAAGTCTCACGTGTCTGAGTACGCCTTGGGAATCTTCCCTTGGGGGGGATTGTGTGGTCAGCGTGCCAATATATAACTCTGGTTTCTATAAAGACCAGATAAGTCAATGTGTATACGATTCAATAAATGGGATATCCGACATGCCTAACGTAATTGTCACCGGTGCAACTGGTGAGTCCTTCGTCTGGACTGCTATTCGCTGTGCTCAACTTGGCGCCCCGTAGGAATCAATGGTCGAGCGATCATCAAGAAGCTATGTGAACAACCTGAAACGTGGGGAACGGTGTATGCAGTATCGAGGAGCTCAACGGAAGAATACCCAAGCCACGTCAAGCATATCACTACCGATTTCCTCAATCCCGGCGCGAATATCGCCGAGAAGCTGAAAGGTGTCCAGGGGGTCGAGTATATCTTCTACGCCGCATACAGACAGGAGCTCAATGATCAGGGCAACTGGGATACCAACGTCAAGATGCTTCAGAACTTCTTGGAGGCTCTCCAAATATCGGGCATCCAGACGTCGTCATTGAAGAGGATCGTCATCACACTAGGTGCTAAGTGGTATGGGGTCCAGTTTGGTCCGGTCAGAAATCCATGCGTCGAGGATGATCCCAGGGTGGAAGCGCCATTCCCGCCCAACTTCTACTATGGCCAGGTCGACGTTTTGAAGAGCGCAGCCAAGGGTCAGCAGTGGGATTGGGTTGCCGCCTTGCCCAGCGCCGTGAGTATAGCCCCCCACTAAACACATTCGGCATCACTAAACAGCTCACGAAGGAGTATTGTTAAGGTCCAAGGTTTTGCCAAGGGCAATGCCATGAACTTTGCCTCGAGTCTCGCATTATACGCCGCAATCACGAAGGAGCTTGGAGAAGAGTTGATCTTCCCTGGTTCTCAAGAGTCCTACTTTGGTGAGACTCGCACAGGGCTTAGAGCGGCAAGGTATCTCGTTAACACTCTAAAATGCTAGGTTGGGACAGCCTGTCCTATGCTCCCCTGGTCGCCGAGTTTGAAATCTGGGCGGCCCTGAATCCAGCGTGCGGCAACCAGCTTCTCAACATCGAGAACGGTGATCCATTCACCTGGTCTAGCAACTGGACTCGCCTCGCACGTCAATTTGGCTGCAAGGTTCCAGCGAATCACTTCTCGAAGCCTGCAGCCGAATCTCCGCTCCATCAAAAGATCATCAT
>WSTV01000701.1:4157-14550 GCA_019632285.1 Tulasnella sp. 332
TCTCTTTGTCAGCATCTTACCTTCTCTTCTCTCGGCTAGGAGGTCACCTGTCACTGCCCTGCGCTTCTACCAACGTGTTCTTCCACACCGCCGCGCAGTGTACTCGTGTCATGTTTGTAAGCCTCCACTCATGTACAGCTATATATACTGGTAGGCGTAGAGGACTTACTCCTCACGCAACGTCTTGTATTCCCTCCTCTACTGTACTCTCCTCCCACTCCTCTCCACTTTACACTGTCGAGCTTCTAGTGCTCCTCAGCGTCTCTTTATTCATACCCATTGTCCTCCTCTTCGAGCTCTGAGTGCTCAACATCGCCTACGTCCCTCTGTGTGTTGTCCAGCGGTCATCCTCAGCCCATATTGTGACATTACGTTGCGTCTCATCAACCGCTCCACAACTATATGCCAGCTTTGAGGTACAATCTCCGCAACAAGGAAACACCCAACCTTTATACTCCCAACATCAGCAACCTGGTGCAGAACACCAACCGAATAATCGCCTTCGCCATCGAACATGAGGACTTGGAACGAGTCAAACGAGCCCTACCTGGTAGCTGGGTTGTGCAAGAGTTTCACCCCTACCCCAAGGTATGCATCCCATATTATCCCAAACGTCAACAACTCGCACAGTTGATACACATCGATCGTAATATTCAACCCGCCTACCTCCACGTCGAACTCGGCGTGCAAACCAAGATACATTTCATCCACACCACATTCGAGAGCCTCGCTCGCTGGGACTAAATCAACACGCCTCCCAAACGCACTCACCACAGCAACCGCTACCGAGCCCCGTCAGAACATGACTCAGACAGCGAAACTCATTCGGTCCTAAGCAACCCCTCGCCATACATCCCACCAACATCTACACTAGCCCCACTTATCCCAACCATCGCACTCCCGCCAGTAATGGCAACCCAACCACCCACATACGACCAATTGCTCGCGCAGATCGTGGCATTGGCAACACAAGTCACCAACCTCACCACCAATGTCAACAACTTGGTGAATCAACCTCCACAGCAACCCGCCCCCGTCATCGCCACCACCTATACCCAGTATGTCTTCACTAGCCACCCCAATCCAATTGGTCCCTCAATCACAACTCGACAAGTCGCGCAGCTACCACCGAAAGATCCCAAGGTAGCTGTCCCTGAAAAGTACGACGGAAAGAAGCGAGGAGACAGAGCATACGAATTCATCGTGGCATGCGAGCAATATATCGTGATGTCAGCTCAACAGTTTGCCAGTGATGTCGACCTCATCAACTGGGCACTCGGCTACATGACTGAGGAAGCCCAGAAGTGGGTGTTGATAATCATCAAAGACATCACATCAGCCACACCCACGATAGACACATGGGGAAAATTCTGACAAACGTTCGAGCATGCCTTCGGAGACCCAGATCGGATCGCCAAGGCCAAGACAGCACTTCGAAACCTGCGGCAGACCGGATCGGCGGCGACGTATACAGCCGAATTCAGCAAGCAAGCTCACCACGTGACCTGGAACGACCAGGCACTCATCTCCCAGTACAAGCTCGCCAAGGCCGCAACAGGTTGGGCGAACAACCTCCTTGACGTACAAGAGGAGGCTATCACGATCGACAACCGCCTGTTCGAGGCCCACGCTGAAGAAAGGCGTCTTCACCCTCGACCCATAGCCCCAGTACCAGCCCGCCCGCATCAACCAGCACAGCAGCCAACCCAGCCTCGCAACACAAATCCATACCTCCAACAAGTCCTTTGAGACCAGGCCCAGCAGCGCCCAATTCAGCAGCAACAACAGCATCAACCGCAACAGCATCAAGGCGCCCCCAGGGATCCCAATGCAATGGAGATCGACCAGGGAGGGCATCGACACCTAACGGATGCTGAAAAGCAACAAAGGAGGCAGGCTGGGGCATGCCTGCGATGTGGACAAATGGGGCATTTTGCCAGGGATTGTAGGGCCGCGCCCCTTGCAGTAAATGTGGGGTTGGATCGACGAGCGGCGCCTAGGGAAGATGATCGAACCACAAGGGAAGAAGCAAGGGCTGCGGAAATGAGAGCAGCGGATGAAGAAGCAGGAAGAGCCTTTGCAGTGGCTGATGCCCAGAGGAATGGACAGGAGGATGGCGCTGAGTGCCAGGGAAACGCCTGGGACTGAGGTGCGACGTCGCATCACCTTCAGTCCCCATATGCTCATTCAACTTCTATGCTCCCTTATGTTCTATGATGTCTGAGGAAAAACTTTTTGATGTACCCCCTACTACTACCACCATCACGGCTAATGCCCTAGTCAATGGAAAAATCCAATCACAATCTGTCATCAAAAAAGACCTCGAAGCACCCTTTGAACTGGAAGCAATACTGAAGTTGGATCAAAACGCGATAGCCATCCTGGCACTATACAACCCCGGCGCCTCAGCTGTATTTATCAACAAAAACCTCATTAATGAACACCTAATCCCCACCTTTGACATCCCATCGAGACCCGCGTACACAATTAATGGAGAACCAATTCAAAGTGAAGGAATCGATAAAGCAGTAAAATGCGAACTACAGATCGAAAACCATCATAACATCCAGAAGTTCCACGTGGCAGACATTGGACGATACGACACGGTCATTGGGCTGACTTGGATTCATCAGCATCAACCAGAAGTCGAATGGTCAAAGGAGGCAGCAGATCGAATGATCTTTAAATCACGATATTGTTCACAACACTGCCTCCCAGTTCACATCGACGCATACGGGGTAGACTCGAGAGCACCGAAGCAGCCGAAGAAGAATCAGGAATTGAGGAAGAACCTAGAGACCTTAGTGAGCAAACCTATCCGGAGAGAAGGTTCGCTAGACATTGCCTTTATCACAGAGAACGCCTGGAAAAGGGACTCTGAAAAAGCCATTGACCTCAGTGTGTTCTGGTCACACGAGCTCAACCCCCTCGAGATCGCAGTGGGACAGTTGCATGCGGCAAGGATCGCGGAGCAGGATGACAAGTCCAAACCAAAGAAGGAACCAATCGAGACGGTTCCCCCACAGTTCCATCAATACTTGGAGATATTTGATAAAAAAGAATCTCAAGTACTACCACCAAGCCGTGAATATGACCTTCGAATCGACTTGATCCTGGGGAAGACCCCCCCATTCAAAAAGATCTACGTGATGTCACCAACCGAGCTGGATGCACTACGCAAGTACCTTGACGAGAACATAAAGAAGGGACACATCAGACCATCGAGATCCCCTGCTGGAGCACCAGTGATGTATATGAAGAAGAAGGATGGAAGCCTTCAACTATGCGTTGACTACCGAGACCTCAACGCAATGACGATCAAGAATCGATACCATCTACCTCTTCCTAACGAAATAATGGATAGAGTACAAGGAGCGAAAATCTTCAGCAAGATCGATCTGAGGTCTGGCTACAGCAACGTGAGGATTGCAGAAGGAGACGAATGGAAAACGGCGTTTAGAACGAGATATGGCCACTACGAATACACCGTCATGCCCTTTGGACTCACCAACGCTCCTGCAAACTTTCAACTATTCATGAACGATATCTTCCATGACATGTTGGATCACCAAGTCATCATCTACCTAGACGACATCCTCATCTTCGCAAGGAATCAAGAAGAACACGATCGGATAGTAATGGAGGTGTTGAAAAGATTGAAGCAGAACAACGTATGGGTCAATCATTCAAAAAGTGAATTCAACCTCTCGGAAATCGAATACCTGGGCTTCATTATCAATGGAACAACGATGCGCATGGATAAAGCCAAGATAGCAGCCATCGAAGAATGGCCAGTTCCGAAATCAGTCCACGATATCCAAGTATTCTTAGGATTCGCCAACTTCTACAGAAGGTTCATCCAAGGCTATTCGAAGACAGCAAGACCAATGATGGATCTACTGAAGAAAGGAGAGAAGTTTGTATGGGGAAAGAAGCAACAGGAATCACTAGACGCATTCAAAAGGGCGTTCACATCATCGCCAGTCCTGGCCTTCCCAGACTTCGAGAAACCATACGTAGTGGAAACGGACTCATCAGTATCCTGTCCCAAAAGGGAGAAGACAGGAAGTTGCACCTGATAGCCTACGCTTCCAAGTCATTGACACCTGCCGAACGAAATTATGATGTCTATGATCTCGAACTTTTGGCAATTTACGAAGCCTTCAAGGACTGGAGACAGTATCTAGAAGGGGCAAAATGTCAGATGATAGTAATAACAGACCACACCAACCTCGAAACCTTCATGACCACAAAGGAGCCATCGAGAAGACAAGCAAGATGGAGTCTATTCCTAGCTGGATTCGACTTCAAGATAGTCTACCGACCTGGTGTTAAAGCGAGACCAGACCCCCTATCGAGAAGGCCAGATCACCAGCCAAGGGGGGAAGAAGTGAAATTCAAACCGATCCTCGAAAAAAATCGCTTCGAAATCAACGCCACGGTATTCTCAGACGAAGAATTAGTGAAAAGGATCAGGACAGAAACCAAGAAGGACAAAACAATGTCTGCTGTTCTGGCCTTCCTCGAAAACAATTCAGACAAAGCACCGGTGAAAGTCAAAGAACAGATGAGTGACTACACCTTGGTCGACGACGTATTGATGTATCGGAACAAGATCTACGTCCCTCAGAATCACGCGATACGAAGAGATATCCTGGAATCGAGACACGACACAGTGACGGCAGGTCACCCAGGAAGAGCAAAGACATTGGAATTGGTGTCGAGAACGTACTGGTGGCCATCAATGACGAGATTCACCAACGACTACGTGGATCACTGCGACGACTGCCTACGGACGAAAACCATCAATCAGAAGCCGCAAGGGGGATTACAACCTCTAGAAGCCCCTACAGGCAGATGGACCGATATCACTTATGACTTTGTCGTCAAGCTCCCAGTCACAAAGAAAGGACACGACTCAGTATTAGTCATTGTTGACCGGTTCACTAAAAGAGCACACTTCGTGGCAACCAACGAAACAGTGACAGCGAAAGATATGGCAGAGATGTTCCTAGAACAAGTATGGAAACACCATGGAACGCCACTACGAACAGTGTCAGATAGAGGAACAACGTTCAATTCGGAATTCATCAGAAGACTATACAAATCCATCAGGGTTAAACCGAGCTTCTCCTCGGCGTACCACCCACAAACCGACGGACAAACCGAAAGGATCAACTCTCTGATGGAACAGTACCTTCAGCTATATACAAACTACAGACAAGACGATTGGGATGAATGGTTAGCACTAGCCAAATTCCAGTACAATAACTCGGTAAACGCATCAACCGGAGCAACCCCTTTCTATGCCAATATGGGAAGACACCCAATGATCGCACCACAAACATTCCACGAGTCAAAGGTACCGGCAGCCAAAGAAATGGCAAAGAAGATCAAAGAAATAGGTGAAGAGATAAAGGCAATGTTGAAGAAGGCAGAGGAGAAACACAAGAACTTCTACGACCGACATGTGCAGCAAGCAACTCCGCATCAAGTCGGGGATCGTGTTTGGTTGAGCTGAAAGGACGCCATCACTGGAACCGAGGTGATTAAGACGATGAGACCATCTGCCAAGTTGGAACACAGAAGATTCGGACCATATGAAGTAATGGAGAAAATAGGAAGGTCAGCCTATCAATTGAAACTCCTGGAATCGCTGAAGATACACCCAGTGTTCCACGTATCTCAGTTGACTGCCACGTCAGTGGACCCAATCGAAGGATGAAAGGCATCACCTCCGGCCCCTGTTCAGAACGAAGAAGGCGATGAAGAATACGAAGTCGAAGAGATACTGGACTCAAGATGGCATCGAACCCAATTCCAATACTTGGTCAAATGGAAAGGGTACGATACATCCGAGAACTCATGGAACTACCTGGAGGACACGAACAACGCCCAGGAGAAGATTGAAGAATTCCATGTGACAAATCCAGATCGACCTCACCCCAAACGGTTGTCTCGCACTCACCCTACCTCTCACGCTCGACGAACCTAGAAGGGGCAAGTGTCACGACTTCGTCCTGCCAAAGTCCTAAACGAACACGGGCTCTCCCTATATGGTCACATCTACTATCCCACAGAACGGACCTCGGAATTATCTCAGACTATTCTTGGTTTTATATCGGACTAACTTCTAGTCATGTGTCTCTTTGTCAGCATCTTACCTTCTCTTCTCTCGGCTAGGAGGTCACCTGTCACTGCCCTGCGCTTCTACCAACGTGTTCTCCCACACCGCCGCGCAGTGTACTCGTGTCATGTTTGTAAGCCTCCACTCATGTACAGATATATATACTGGTAGGCGTAGAGGACTTACTCCTCACACAACGTCTTGTATTCCCTCCTCTACTGTACTTTCCTCCCACTCCTCTCCACTTTACACTGTCGAGCTTCTAGTGCTCCTCAGCGTCTCTTTATTCATACCCATTGTCCTCCTCTTCGAGCTCCGAGCGCTCAACATCACCTACGTCCCTCTGTGTGTCGTCCAGCGGTCATCCTCAGCCTATATCATGACATAGTCAGACTAGAGAGCTTGTAATCATCTAATACTGTTACTTACCCATGTTGCAGCTAGTCAGACTAGAAAGCAACACAGGCAGCACGCATGTTCCAATCCTCAGATCCTGCTTATATAACCCAGTAGTGTCATAATCCTCTGCCAGGATTACACCTACAAGATATGGAAAGCAGATGTTGAGTGCCAAACAGACCACAAGCTGAAGTGTTTCAGAGATGACAAAGGTGGAGAATTTATTGGAAAGAAATGGAATACAGAAATGAGAGAGGAAGGTATTGTACATGAGAAGTCCACCCTCAACACTCCTCAATCGAATGGACTTGCTGAATGCATCAATTGAAAAATAGAGGAGTCCACCACTTCCATGGTTGCAGAAGCAAAAGTCCCCTAAGCATGCTAGATGCATGCTGTAGGCCTTGCTATCTTCATCATCAATGCCACTCCCACTTCAGCCATTGACGGAAAACCCCCTACAAAGCGTTCTATGGAAAGAAACCAGATGTCAGCCACCTTCATGTCTTCAGCTGCTGCACCCACATTCACATTCAAAAGAAACACTGAGGTGACAACTTATGGCACACTCACCTATGCATCTACCTCAGATTCGAAGAAAGATATAAGGGTTTCAAATGTTTTAATCCAGCAACAGGGAAAATTGTCATATCTAGGGACATTACATTCAATGAGATGGAGTTTTCCTTGATTGAATGGGATGCAGATGACACTCCATTCCTTAGCAGCCACTTCCACTATCCCTCAACAATGACATCAGATCTCTCACCACCTCCAGCCCCTGCAGTAGGCAGGGGTGCACCTCCACCAACATAGCCTCCTTGACCACCACCACCTCCTGCTCCTCAACTATTGCCATCAATGTCTCTATTGTCTGACTTGCTACTTCCCAAAGCACCAGCACCTATCAAAAACACTTCCTGCAATAATGACAACTATGCACCAGGTAACAGTGAAAGCAATGGGAAGGAAGAAATTGATGAAGATGATGATTGGCACCCAAGTCCCAAGAAAAGCAGCAAGACAGGGAAAGGCACAAAAAAGCATTGATTATTGTCACCAGAGGAGCAATTCCAGGATGACTATTTTAAATTCACCAACACCAAGAAGGGGAAGAAGAAAGAGACATCAGCAGAGCCTGAGCCAGTGCCACAATCAAGTCCACCACAGACAAAGAAACTGGCAAATGTGGAAAAGAAAGCAAAAGGAAAGAAGCTATGTATGCTAGAAGAAATCAGAGGAATATCATACTCACAAGAACCTAATGACAATGACAACCCCATGTGCCTAAGGACACAATCCCCCCAACCAAGCCCTAGAAACATACTATTTCCAAGTCACCAACAACCTGCTCCTCACCAGAATCAAGATGCATGGGAAGAACCTCATTGCAATCCCCCTCGCTTATGCCAAACCCCACTTGATAAAGGCATTCTAGGTGCTTGACTCCCTCCTTGATTTGATCATCCATAGCCTTCAGGGGATGCAAGATGACCACCATTCACCGAAGTCACTCAATCAATGCCACTTCCTCCCTCTCCCACACCTGAAGCAGAAGAGGAAGAAGACACCTCCAACTCACCAAGCAATGTGTCAAGCCCATCAGTAGCCACCCCAGACAGTGATTGCAACAACTCAGATGGAAGCACTGAAGATGATAATGACATGAAAAAAGAATCAGTGGCCTATGTGAAGGCTATGGAGATCATCTACCTAGAATGCAAATTCCTCACATACACAAAAGCAATAGAAAGGTCCTTTGAAAGCATATACAAAGTAGCAGAAGACAGTAAGGAACCTAGGACATACAAGGAGGTAATGACATGCCCTGACAAAAACAAGTGGCATGAGGCAGCTGAAACAGAGATGGAAGCACACATGCAAAATGGGACATGGGAAAAGGTGAAGTTACCTAACAACCACAAAGCCATAGGCTCACAATGGGTCCTCAAGGTAAAACATAATGCTCATGGTAACATCAAACAATACAAAGCTTGTCTAATCACTTGAGAATTCACTCAATGACCTGGCCAAGACTACCTTGAGAATGAAATCTTTGCTCCAACAACTCATATGGCCTCCGTTCATGACGTCCTCACCCATGCAGCACTTAATGACTGTGAAATCAACTTGATTAACATCAGCAATGCCTACCTCAATGGTAAATTACCAGATGATGCTGTAGTGTACATGAAGCAACCTGAGGGATTTCAGGAAGACAATGATGTTTGCAAACTGAAGAAGGGATTGTATGGATTGAAGCAGAGCAGCAGACTTTGATATCAGATGTTGGGTGACGTGTTGAAGGAGATAGGGCTGAAGCATTTAATCTCTGATCTAAGCCTTTATGTCTGGGCAGGAAACAGCATGAAGGTGATCATTCCTATACATGTCAATGATTTAACAATCACTGCCAAATCCCCTAAATGTGTTGTAGAGATCAAAAAGGCTATCATGTCAAAGTTCAAGATTTGTGACCTCAGCCTCATTAATTTCCTCCTTGGCACCTCTATTACTCATGATTGCCCCAACTGTACCCTCCATCTCTCTCAATGCCAATACTGCAAAGATCTTCTTGAATGATTCAACATGTCAGAATGCAGGCCAGTTACTACACCAATGGAATCTGGTCTTTGATTCATCCCAGAAGATGCTCCAACGACAGCTGAAGACATCACTAAGATGACCAACATCCCATACCTCAATGCAGTTGGCACACTCAACTACCTTGCCATCACAGCTCGTCCTGATATCTTCTGTGCAGTCCACAAGCTCTCCCATGTTAATTCCAACCCTGGGATGGTCCACTGGAAGGCAGTCAAGCACCTCATGCAATACATCCAGGGCATGATCAACCTTAAACTCACCTACTCCCCTGACCCTACTTAGACATCTCCATTCACCACTTGGACTCACTCCAATTTTGCTAGAGACACCACTCACAAAAAGAAGTCAACAAATGGATACATCATCAAAATGGGCACTGGATGAATCTCATAAGCAAGCAAACTGCAAGGATATATTGCCAGGTCATCAACAGAAGCCAAGTTGTATAGTGCATGTTTTGCTGGAAGGGAGATAATGTGGAGGGGAAGCTTATTCACAGAACTTGGGTAAGACATGTTATCACCCTCCCCCCTCTTTGTTGACAACCAAGGCACTATCCAAGTCCTCCTTGACGTGGTGGGAATCGCCCTTATGAAGCATGTTGATGTACAAGAATACTGGATTTGCAATGAAGTCACAGTCCACAAAACCATTACTGCAATATACTGTCCCACCAACAAGATGCCAGCTGATCTTCTCACCAAGGCTCTCCTTTAAACACTTGTTGAAGAACATCACAGACAAATGGGACTCCAATTCTAGATGAGTAGATTTGCTATGTTACAGGGGTGTGTTAAGTGAAGGCTTCTGGATGAGATTAACATCAGGCTTAGGTTTAGTGACTCATGACAACCTGGCTTAGGTCTAGGGACTCACCATCACTAGGCTTAGGTTCAGTGAGTCATGTCATCTAGGCTCAGGTTTAGTGAGTCACATCAGCCAATGCAGTAATGCACACAAATCTACATCTTTCTATCATTTACATCTCTATTCTCTATTATCCCCATCTACAGACTCTTTCCTATTTATATCATTTCTTTACTCTTACTGTTTATGGTTGACATGTTTTCTAACTATAGTATAGCACACAACCATGACTGAGGTCTGTACACAGTTCATGTTTGTCTACATGTACTGACAGCACATAGTGATGGAGTCCTTATTGATTCTCATTTGGACTTCCCTCCTGTCTGCACTATCAGACTCATCTACTTGTACCAAGTTGCATATTTGACATATAGATGGGGACAATAGAAATAG
>WSTV01000702.1:0-14518 GCA_019632285.1 Tulasnella sp. 332
GGAGAACCAGACTGGCTTCAAACTGAAGCGATTCAGAGATGACAAGGGTGGTGAGTTTGTACTGAAGAAGTGGGAGCGCTACCTGACAGATGAGGGAGTTGTGCATGAAAAGACCACACTAAACACACCTCAGTCTAATGGCCTTGCAGAGCGTGTTAATCGCAAAATTGAGGAGTCTATCACCTCCATGCTAGCTGAGGCAAAGCTACCTCAGGCCTGCTGGCTTCATGCTGCAGCTCTATCTGTGCGCATCCTCAATGCAACCCCTACCTCAGCCATCAAGAACAAGACTCCCCATGAAGCGTTCTATGGGCAGAGACCAGACCTCAGCATGCTCCAGGTGTTTGGCTGCCGCGCTCATGTGCATATCCAGAAGAAATACCGTGGTGAGAATCTCTGGCATTCCAGACCATGCATTTACCTTGGCTTTGCAGAAGGCTACAAGGGCTACAAGTGCTATGATCCAGAGACTGGCAAGATAGTCATTTCCAGGGATGTTACATTCAATGAGCTGGAATTCCCCTCTATTCCCTGGGAAGCAGATGATCAGCCGTTCACTGGAGGCTATTTCCACTATGCCCAACCATCTGCAAACAATCCAGCACCTCCCACACAGCCTCCAGCAGCTCCAGCTCCGCCTCCACCGCCTCCAGCAACTGGTGGGGGTGTTCCACCACCACCTCCTCACGCTCTAGGGGGTGCTCCTCCGCCAGCACAATTGCCACCAGCATCTCCCTCTCCCTCTCCCTCACCATCTCTTCCAGCACCCTCCCAGCCATCTAGGCCTCAGCAGGACAACAGTGACTATGTGGATCAGGGAGATGATGAGGAGGATGACTGGCAGCCCAGCTGCAGGCGTTCTAGCAAATCTGGCAAGAGAGCACCATCACCACTACCTTCTCTCCCTGTCAGCAGTCCTACACATGATTTCTGGTACAAACTGTTGCGCGATGACCACGCTATGAGTTTAAACTTTAGGCTTAGGTTTAGTGACTCATCACAACTAGGCTTAGGTTTATTGACTCATCGTCTCTAGGCTTAGGTTTAGTGAGTCACAACGACTAGGCTTAGGTTTAGTGAGTCATCGCAGTAATGCGCACAAATCCCCCTCCTATTATCGCTCACATCTGTACACTTCACCATCCTTCATTCATGATCTACTTTCTTATTAACCTTCACTTGTTCTCATCTATTCGTGATTGTTTTATACTCTGACCACCTTGTAGCGCACAACCATGACTGAGGTCTGTGCGCATTCTTTGTCTGTCTACTAGTGACTGACAATACAGTGATTGAGTTCACTATTGATTTATTGTCTGAACTCAACCATCCTTCGTGTTGTCAGGTAATGTTTTACTTACTGTTTTACTATCAATTTATCGTCTGAACTCAACCATCCTTTGTGTTGTCAGTCAGACTCGTCAGTTGCACCAAATCTTAAGTTCAACAGGTTATGGGCCCAGACCTCGCTTAAAAAAAAAATACTTTTCTTTTGCTGCAACAATCGGTCACAAACAAAGTTCAGATTTTAATCTCAACTATCCAAAAACTTCACCTCTCGTTATATGCCAGTCGACAGACACATTCTTCGTCCTCGACATTGCCTCATCAACAGAGTCTACATGTCTGACCTTATTGCAGATCACGCGCTCACCAACAACACACTCTTCGTCATTATTGGCACCGCGCACGTCAGGTCGTTCCTAAAAATTATCCCAACCGCATACATACATTCCCACCAAGTTCATCACATCAAGGAGCTCGAACAACTCAAACGTGCGGCGGTCGTCCTCAGACATTGTCCTTTTGGCCCTCAGCAAGGACTACTCCAACGTTTCGAACACAGACTATACAACTACCCCGACTTCGTGCAAGAAATTCCTACATCCCTCTTCAACAATCGTATCTAGGAAAACATGCCCTCTACGACCGATAAGACAATTATCCTAACCGAAGGAAATTGGGACGCATGGGAGTCATATGTTAAAGATACCTGTCTTAGCTCTGGACAACTTGCCTGGAAATGTCTAGAAGGTAGTGGTTGGGCAGAGCCAGTCGTGTCTGCAACATCACCCACCGATTTCGAACGAAAAGAACACCTAGAATGGGAGAAGTCTCAAAATGCAGCCAAGGGAATCATTCGTTCATCGATATCGGAACCAAACAAATGGCTCATTAAGGGGATGACAGCCTTCGCCACCTACACTGCACTTAAAGCAGCTCATAACCTATCGACAGGAGATCGACAGTATCAACTACTGCAAACCTTTGCATCGATACATCAAACCCACAAGGAAAATCTCCCAGAATACCTATCTCACAGTCAAATCGCAAGAGACCATCTCCTCGCAGCTCTCCCAACAACCGCCACTGCAGCAGATCTTCTCAGCACGATTGTCGCCTTTTTCTCCCTCCAGAACCTCGAGGATACCAAGGAGAACCAATCGCTAAGAGACACGCTCCAACGAACCACCAACATCAGTGAGAGCACACTCGAAACTGCATACAGGAAGGAGCAAACCTCACGAACAACCAACGCGATAGTCGCCAAGCAGGAATCGGCAAAAAGGACTAAGGTCATCACCGCAGCAGCCAAGGAAGATAGCAGCAATAGCAACAACAACAACAACAACAACAACAACAACCGCAAACTACACGGCTCCCATCCCCCATGTACCCATTGCTCGCAAACATCCCACAAGGCTGAAAACTGCTGGTCCAAATTCCCGGAGAAGAAACCTGAGTGGGTGAAGATGAGGGAAGACATTCAGAAGAAGGAAAAGGAGGCCAAGCGACAACCTCGAGCCCAGCGCACCAGAGTCGATGGTTCCGACGACAAGGACATCATTGAAAGCTGCAAGATGGCAAGTCAAACCACCCTACCAGATGGAACCTTGGGCAGTGCTGACCACAACTGGAACACAGACACAGGCGCCACGTCGTCTATGACGCCCCATCTTCATTGGATCAGGAACCTGACACCCTGCCGTATCCCTGTCCACATAGCAAATGACGAAGTCGTATATGCGGAAGGGAGAGGTGATGTCTTGTTTCAACCAATTGTTGATGGAGAAAAGGCTGCTCCTGTCTTGTTCAGTCATGTGTTGTATGTACCTGCCCTCACGTCAAATCTCTATGCCATGCTGCGTCCTTCCCAAAAACGAGGGATTATCACCACCATTGATAGTAAGGGAATCAAATTCACCGATCAAGGCACCATCTTCATGACAGCATCCTTCACTGGACCCACGGCATACCTTGATGGCGTCACTATCCCAGCCGGGGAATCAGCACGCACAACTTCCTCAATTCCAAACCTTACCCACCACCTATGGCATCGTCGCCTCGGCCATATCAGTGAAGATCATTTTGACCAAATGATCAAAAAAGATCTAGTCAAAGGATTAACCTTCAAAGGAAAAGACATCCCATTTCCTGCAATCTGTGAACCATGCTTAGCCGGTAAACAAAAACGAGAACCTTTCCCACTCTCGAAAACCATTGTCACCAAGCCACTCGAAATCGTTGTATCCAACCTGCACGGACCACTGCCATCGACTGACGAAGGCTACAAATACTGGATCACCTTCACTGATGTCTACTCATGTTTGACATGGATCCACAGCCTAATGTACAAAAGCGACGTGTTCGATGCTTACAAAGACTAGAAGGCACATGTGGAATGACAAACAGACCACAAATTAAGATGCTTCAGAGATGACAAGGGAGGAGAATTCATTGGAAAGAAATGGGACGCAGAGTTCAAGGAAGAAGGTATCGTGCACGAATGATCCACAGTCGATACACCTCAATCAAATGGACTTGCTGAACGTGTCAACTGAAAGATAGAAGAATTGACCACGTCCATGCTTGCTGAAGCAAAGCTACCTCGAGCCTGCTGGATGCATGCAGCTGGCCTCGCCAACTTCATCATCAACACAACTCCCACCTCCGCCATCGATGGAAAGACACCCCACAAAGCGTTCTACGGGAAGAAACCAGATATCAGTCGACTTCGCGTTTTCGGATGCCACGCCCACGTTCACATTCAAAAGAAGCATAGAGAGGACAACCTATAGCACACTCGACGATGCATATACTTAGGTTTCGAAGACAAATACAAGGCGTTCAAATGCTTCAACCCGACCACAGGCAAAATCATAATTTCCAGGGACATTACCTTCAACGAAATGGAATTCCCCTCAATCGAATAGAATGCAGATGACGCACCCTTCACAGGAGGATACTTCCACTACCCTGCGACAACGACACCTGGCACACCAACGCCCCAGATACACACAACAATCGGGGGTGCATCACCACCATCATGGCCACCTCGTCCACAACCCACTGCTACACCTTCAACCTCTTCATCGTCATCGTCATCATCGTCATCCTCACCACCACCTCCACAACCCCCATTACCAAAGAAAACTCGCGATAACGACAATTATGAAGAAGATAACGACAAGGACGAGACAGATGAAAGTGATGACTGGGAACCAAGCCCTAAAAAAGGTGGGAAATCAGGCAAACGTCCAAAGAAAACCCAAAGCATATCACCTGAAGAACAGTACGAGGAAGAATACTTTAAGACAAAACAAAGTAGAAAAGAGAAGAAAAGGGAACACCCAGTGGAAATCAAGCTGAAGGTCACATCCACATCGCCGGAAAAGAGGAAAGAGGCGAGTAAGGAAAAAGTGGAAAAAAAAAAAACTGTGTATGCTGGAAGAGATCAGAGGAACATCGTACTCACAAGAGCCAGAAAGTCCCCCAGAAAACGAACCTAGACCAAGCAACAATCCACTACCCAACCAACAGGAGGAAGGCCCACGACGCAATCCCCCACAAGCACGCCAAACCCCACTCGACAAAGGGATCATAGGCGCTCGTATGCCACCTCGTTTCGACCACCCACAGCCTTCGGGGGGTGCAAGACGACCGCCATTCGTTGAAGAACACCGAGCAACACCTGTCCCATCTTCATCGTCATCAGAAGAAAATGAAGAAAACAACTCTGTGTCACAAATGGAATGCTGAGGGAACCGCTGGACAACGTAGAGCACTAGGAGCTCTCTGAGAACAAGGAATAAATGGATAAGAGATGACGAAGAGCACTAGGAGCTCAACAACGATAAGTGGAGAGGGTAGTGGAGGACAGTTGATAAGAGAGGAGGATACAAGATGTTGTGTGAGGAATAAGTCCTCTACGCCTACTGGTATATATACTGTTACATGAGTGGAGGATTACAAATAGAACACGAGTCCACTGTGTGGTGGTGTGAGAGAACACGAGGGTAGAAGTGCGGGGCAGAGACAGGTGACCTCCTAGCCGAGAGAAGCGTAGGGACAGTGAGGGAATAGAAGAGAAGCCTGATGACTAAGTGAGACACATGATAAGAAGTTAGTCCGATATAATTCCGAAGTAAGTCCGATATCTTTCCGAGCTCCGCTCCGTGGGAGAGTAGAATGTGACCATTGAGGAAGTCCCCATGTTCGAGTTGGACTTAGACGCGACGTAGTCGTGACAGTTGCCCCCTCTAAGGTTGTTGAGCATGATTGTTTGATGAGGTGCGAGGCAACCATTGGGGGTGTGGTCTGTCTGGATTGGCTCCGTGGAATTCCTTGATTAGTTCGTCCGCGTTGGCAGTATCTTCCAAGTAGTTCCACAAGTTTTCCGACGCATCGTATCCTTTCCATTGTACAAGGTACTGGAATCTGGTTCGGTGCCACCTTGAATCCAGTATTCGTTCCACTTCGTATTCTTCTTGGCCAACTTCATTTTCCACAGGTGGAGGAGGTGAGGTCTTTCGTCCTTCGATAGGATCTTCCGATGTGGCCATTAACTGAGATACGTGGAAAACAGGGTGCACTTTCAGTGTGTCAGGGAGTTTCAATCGGTATGCTGACCTTCCAACCTTCTCTAGTACTTCATATGGTCCGAATCTTCTATGTTCCAGCTTCACAGAGGGTCTCGACGTCTTAATCGCCTCGGTTCCGGTGATGCTGTCCTTTCGGCTCAGCCATACATGATCCCCGACTTGATGCGGAGTCGCCTGCTGCATGTGGATGTCATAGAATCTTCGATGTTTGTCTTCTGCCTTCTTTAACATTGCCTTCACTTCTTCCCCTATTTCCTTAAGGTTCTTCACCATCTCTTCTGCCGCAGGTACCCTTATCTCATTGAACGTCTGTGGAGCAATCACTGGGTGCCTCCCTTGGTCTGCGAAGAATGGAGTGACCCCGGTTGACGAGCTGACTGAATTATTGTACTGGAATTCTGCAATCGCAAGCCATTTGTCCCAGTCGTCTTGTCGATAGTTCACATATAACCGAAGGTACTGTTCCATGATCGAGTTGATTCGTTCCGATTGTCCATCTGTCTGTGGATGGTACGCTGTAGAGAAGTTCGGTTTAACTCCGATCAATTCGTAGAGTCTCTTCATGAACTCGGAGTTGAACGTCATTCCTCGATCGGATACTGTTCACAGTGGTGTTCCGTGATGCTTCCACACGTTCTCCAGGAACATCTTGGCTGTCTCCTTGGCGTTTGAGCTCTCTTTGGTTGCGATGAAGTGAGCTCTCTTGGTGAATCTGTCGACAACCACTAGGATTGAGTTGTTTTTTCTCTTGGTAGTGGGGAGCTTAACCACGAAGTCGTAAGTGATGTCTGTCCATCTGTCTTCTGGTGCCTCTAGTGGTTGCAGTGGTCCTTGAGGTTTTTGATTGATGGTCTTTGTCCTTAGACAGGCATCACAGTGGTCCACGTAGTCGTTGATGAACTTCGTCATAGAAGGCCACCAGTAGGTGCGGGACACTAGCTCTAGTGTTTTAGCTCTTCCAGGGTGTCCAGCTGTGATTGCATCATGTCGTGATTCCACTACGTCTTTTCTGATCCCATAGTTCTGCGGGACGTAGATCTTTCTCTTGTACATCAGTATTCCTTCAACCAAGCAGTAGTCGCTCATCTTTTCTTTGATTTTTGCCGGTGTGCCTGTTTCTTCTGCTCGTAGGAAGGCCAGTACAGCAGACATCGATTTGTCTTCGCCTAGGTTTTGTCTAATCCTGTCGACGAGGTCTTTGTCTGAGAATGTCATGGCGTTTATTTTGAAGTTCACTTTTTTGAGAATCAATTTGAAAATCTCTTCTTCCCCCCTTGGCTGATGGTCTGGCCTTCTGGATAAGGGGTCGGGACGTGCTTTTACTCCGGGTCTGTATACGATCTTGAAGTCGAATCCTGCCAGGAATAGACTCCATCTGGCTTGTCTTCTAGACGGTTCTTTCGTTGTCATAAACGTTTCTAGATTTGCATGGTCAGTTATCACCATAGTTTGACCATTTGCCCCCTCCAAGTATTGTCTCCAATCCCTGAACACTTCGTAAATCGCAAGGAGTTCCAGGTCGTAAACGTCGTAGTTTCTCTCTGCCGGTGACAACGATTTCAATGCGTAGGCGATAGGATGCAGTTTTCCATCTTCACCTTTCTGCGATAAGATTGCTCCTCGTGCAAATACAGATGAGTCCGTTTCTACGACGTATGGTTTCTCAAAATCTGGGAACGCGAGTACTGGTGACGATGTGAATGCTTTCTTGAATGCATCGAGGGATTCCTGCTGCTTTCTTCCCCATATGAACTTTTCTCCTTTCTTCAATAGATCCATCATTGGTCGAGCGATCTTCGAGTATCCTTAAATGAACCTTCGATAGAAATTGGCGAATCTCAGGAAGACTTGTATGTCATGGACAGATCTGGGAATCGGCCATTCCTCGATTGCGGCTATCTTGGCTTTATCCATCCTCATCGTTGTTCCGTTGATGATGAACCCCAAGTATTCGATTTCTGTTAGGTTGAACTCGCTTTTCGAGTGGTTCGCCCATACGTTGTTTGCTTTTAGCCTTTTCAGGACTTCCATAACGATCGCATCATGTTCGTCTTGTGTCTTCACGAAGATGAGGATGTCGTCAAGATAAATGACAACCTGGTGGTCGAGCATATCCTGGAAGATGTCGTTCATGAATAATTGGAAGTTGGCAGGAGCGTTGGTGAGACCGAACAGCATAACTGTATATTCGTAGTGGCTGTATCAGGTTCGGAAGGCTGTTTTCCACTCATCACCTTCCGCTATGCGAACATTGCTATATCCTGATCGTAGATCGATTTTGCTAAAGATCTTTGCTCCTTGGACTCTATCCATTATTTCGTTCAGGAGCGGCAGCGGGTATCGATTCTTGATCGTCATGGCGTTGAGGTCTCTGTAGTCCACGCATAATCTCAAACTTCCATCCTTCTTCTTCATATACATCACTGGCGCCCCGGCTGGTGACTTCGATGGTCGAATGTGACCCTTCTTAATGTTTTCGTTGAGGTATTCGCGGAGGGCGTTAAGCTCGGTGGGTGACATGGCGTAGATTTTCTTGAATGGGGGCGTTTTTCCGGGTAGCAGGTTGATCCGGAGATCGTAGTCGCGTGTGGGTGGTAGTACCTGTGACTCCTTTTTATCGAATATCTCTAGGTAGCGATGGAACTGCGGTGGAACGGCTTCAGCCGGCTCCTTCTTCAGTTTGGATTTGTCATCTTGCTCCGCGATTCTTGCCACGTGCGACTGTCCAGCTGCGATCTCGAGGGGATTAAGTTTGTGTGGCCAGAACGCACCAACTTCAATGGCTTCTTCTGCTTGTTTCTTCCAAGCATTCTCAGTGATTAGGGCAATGTTAAATTCTCCTTCCTTTGTTGACGTTGGTTCGCTGACCAACGTTTCCAGATTTCTTCGTAACTCCAGGTTCTTCTTCGGCAATTGTGGAGCTCTCGAGTCCACACCATATGTGTCTATGTGAACGGGGAGGCAGTGTTGTGAACAATGCCTTAATTTAAACACCATTCGATCAGCTGTGTTGGTTGACCATTCGATTTCTGGTTGATGCTGGCATATCCAAGTTAGTCCGATTACCACGTCATATCTCCCAATGTCTGCGACGTGGAATTTTTGTGTGTTCTGGTGGTTTTTGATCTGGAGGGTGCATTTGACTGCTCGATTGACTCCTCCATCTTGGATGGGTTCTCCATTAATAGCATAGGTGGGTCTCAGGGGTATTTCGAAGCTAGGGATGAGGTGTTCTTCCACCAGGGATTTGTTGATAAAGGTTGATGACGCTCCAGGGTCATATAATGCAAGGATCGGTATCGCGTTTTGTTCGAACTTTAGAGTCGCTTCTAGTTCCAAAGGGGCCTCGAGATCTTTTCTGATGACGTGGGGATTGTATTGACTATCGACTAGGGCGTTGGCCGTGATAGTAGCTGATTGGGGAGTGGGTATATCATGTAAAAGAGTCTCGGGCATGGAACATAAGAAGGAAAAAAAGTTCTTTGAGCATATTGGGACTGATGGTGACGCGACGTCGCACCTCAGTCCCATCCGTTTCCCTGCCGCTCGGCACCATCTTCCTGCCTGTCTCTCTGGGCATCGACTCCAGTGAATGCCCTTCCTGCAGCTTCATCTGCTGCCCTCATCTCTGCAGCCCTTGCTTCCTGCCTTGCTTCGCGTTCCTCGTTCTGTACGGGTTCAGCGTGTCGATCCAACCCAGCGTTTACTGCCAGAGGTGCTGCCCTACAGTCTCTTGCGAAATGGCCCATCTGGCCGCATCTCAGACAAGCCCCCGCTTGCCTCCTCCGCTGCTTCTCCGCATCCGTAAGTTGTCGTCACCCTCCTTGGTCGATCTCTATTGCGTTGGGATCCCTGGGGGCGCCTTGACGAGGTTGCTGTCGATGCTGTTGCTGTTGTTGTTGTGGCAGGGGAGGACGTTGTTGTGCTCTTTCTCTTAGCACTTGCTGGATGTAGGGGTTGGTGTTTCGAGGTTGCTGAGGTTGTTGCAGGTTCTGAGTCCGCGGTTGTTGTGCAGGGATAGTGGGGCGTGGCTGCTGGCGGCGTTCTTCAGCATGGGCCTCGAACAATCGATTGTCGATTGTGATGGCCTCCTCCTGGAGGTCCAGGAGGTTATTCGCCCACCCGGTAGCGGCCTTCGCGAGCTTGATCTCTGCCTTTAACCCTAGCTTGTACTGCGACATCAAGGCTTGGTCGTTCCAAGTCACGTGGTGCGCGTATTTGCTGAACTCGGCAGTGTAGGTGGATGCCGAGCTTGTTTGTCTAAGGTTATGTAAGGCGGCTTTGGCCTTGGCCTCCTGATCTGGGTCACTGAAGGCGTGCTTGAAGGTTTGTTTGTACTTGCCCCACGTGTCGATGGTGGGTGCAGCTGATGAGAGGTCCTTGATTACGATTAGGGACCACTTTTGGGCCTCATCGGTGAGGTACCTGATCGACCAGTTGATGAGGTCGAGGTCGCTACTGAATTGTTGGGCCGACATTACTATGTATTGCTCGCACGAGGCCAGGAACTCGTAGGCCTTGTCGCCGCGTTTTCGTCCGTCGTATTTCTCGGGTACCGCCACTTTTGGTCCCTTCGGTGGGAGTTGAGCTACTTGTTGGCTCGTGATCGAAGGGCCAGGCGTTCGAGGCTGACTAGTGAAGATGTACTGGGTGTGTGTGGCAGCGACTGGTGCTGCAGCTTGTTGTGGAGGTAGGTTGGTTAGATTGGTGACGTTGGTGGTGAGGTTGGCCACTTGCATGGCTAATGCAGCTATCTGCACCAAGAGCTGATCGTAGGTGGGTGGGTGTGTCGCCATGGCGGATGGTAGCGCGATGGTTGGGATTGATGGTGCTGATGGGAGGGTTGGTGGGATGTATGGAGATGGGGAGTTGATTACGAGAGGAGTGTCGCTATCCGAGTCACATTCTAAGTGTTCTCAGTAGCGATTCGTGTTCGGGATTCGTGGAGGCGTTTTTGATTTAATCCCACCTTGCGAGACTTTTGAAGGTGGTGTGGCTGATGTGAAGCTTGGTTTGAACGCCTAGTTCGACTTGTAGGTAGGCGGGGCAGATGGTGGCGTCGATGTGGATGATACAAGCGAGTTGTTGTCGTTTTGGGTAGTATGGGATGCAGATGATGGGATGGGGATGATATTCACGGAGGGTCCAACTGCCCGGGAGAACTCATTTGACCCTTTCGAGGTCCTTGTGATCGATGGTGAAGGCGACGATCTTGTTGCTGTCCTGCGCTAAACCGCTGATGTTTGGGGTGTACAGGTTAGGTGTTTCCTTGTTTCATAAGTTGTAGTGGAGCGCTGGCATATGGTGTTGTGGAGCGGTGATAGACGCAACGTAATGTCACGAATGGAATGCTGAGGGAACCGCTGGACAATGTAGAGCACTAGGAGCTCTCTGAGGACAAGGAATAAATGGATAAGAGACAACGAAGAGCACTAGGAGCTCAACAACGATAAGTGGAGAGGGTAGTGGAGGACAGTTGATAAGAGAGGAGGATACAAGACGTTGTGTGAGGAATAAGTCCTCTACGCCTACTGGTATATATACTGTTACATGAGTGGAGGATTACAAATAGAACACGAGTCCACTGCGCGGCAGTGTGAGAGAACACAAGGGTAGAAGCGCAGGGCAGAGACAGGTGACCTCCTAGCCGAGAGAAGCGTAGGGACAGTGAGGGAATAGAAGAGAAGCCTGATGACTAAGTGAGACACATGATAAGAAGTTAGTCCGATATAATTCCGAAGTAAGTCCGATATCTTTCCGAGCTCCGCTCCATGGGAGAGTAGAATGTGACCATAGAGGAAGTCCCCGTGTTCGAGTTGGACTTAGATGCGACGTAGTTGTGACACTCTGACGTATCAAGCAACGCATCAAACCCATCAGTCGCAGCACCAGACAGCGAACGCAACGATACAGAGGAAGATGCTGATGAAGAAGAGGACAATAGTGCATCAGAAGAGTCAGCGGCCTACATGAAGGCTATGGAGATCGTCTACCCAGAATGTGAAACCATCAGCTACGAAGAGGCAATGCAACAATGCTTCGAAAAAGTGTACAAAGTGGCCCAAGATAGCAAAGAGCCCAAATCTTACAAGGAAGCCATGACACGACCTGACAAAGACAAATGGCACGAAGCAGCGGAAGCCGAAATGGAAGCTCATCTGCGAAACGGCACTTGGGAGAAAGTAAAACTACCAAAAGACCACAAAGCAATAGGCTCTCGATGGGTTTTCAAGGTAAAACATGATGCCCAAGGAAACATCGAACAGTACAAAGCCCGCTTAGTTGCCCAAGGCTTCTCACAACGACCTGGCCAGGACTACCTCGAGAACGAGATCTTCGCACCAACAACCTGAATGGCATCAGTACAGGCCGTCCTAGCACACTCAGCACTCAACGACTGAGAGATCGACTCGATAGACATCAGCAATGCCTACCTCAATGGAAAACTCCCCAACGATATAGCAGTGTATATGAAGCAACCTGAAGGTTTCCAACATGGTGACGAAGTATGCGAGTTAAAAAAAGGGCTATACGGTCTGAAGCAGAGTGGAAGGCTTTGGTATCAGAAGTTGGGAGACGTATTGAAAGAGATAGGCCTGAAGAGACTAATATCGGACCCAAGTCTATATGTATGGGCAAGAGAAGGAACAAAGGTGATCATCCCAGTCCACGTCGATGACCTAACGATTACTGCAAAGACAACAGAACGCGTCGCAGAAATCAAAAAGGCCATATCAGCGAAGTTCAAGATTCGTGACTTAGGACCCATCAACTTCCTCCTAGGAATCGCCATCACTTGTGACTGCCCCAATCGCACGCTACATCTTTCGCAACAACAATACTGCGTAGACCTACTCGAGAGATTCAACATGTCTGAATGCAACCAGTCACCACCCTGATGGAACCCGGCCTATGCTTCATGCCAGAGGACGCACCTACCAAGCCAGAAGACATCGAAGCAATGAGAAGCGTACCGTACCTCAACGCTGTAGGGGCCCTCAACTACCTTGCGATTGCCACTCGTCCAGATATCTCCTTTGCTGTCCACAACCTCTCTCGTTTCAACTCAAACCCTGGAATGGTCCACTGGAAAGCAGTCAAGCACCTCATGAGATACGTCAAAGGAACCATCGATCTCAAATTAACATATGCCCCTGACGCCACCCAATCCTCCCCATTCACCACATGGACCGACTCAGACTTTGCCGGTGATACCGCTCACAAGAAAAAGTCAACAAATGGATACGTCGTTAAAATGGGAACGGGAGCCATATCATGGGCCAGCAAACTACAGGGAAGAATTGCTGGTTCATCAACGGAGGCTGAACTGTACAGTGCTTGCTTCGCAGGGAAAGAGATAATGTGGATGAGGAGCCTATTCACAGAACTTGGATACGACATGATGTCTCCATCCCCCCTCTTCGTCGACAACCAAAGCACTATACAAGTACTACTCGATGCAGTCGGCATCACCCGAATGAAGCACGTTGACGTACAAGAATACTGGATACACGATGAAGTCACCATCCACAAAACGATTGCTGCAAAATACTGCCCCACCAACAAAATGCCAGTGGACATCCTTACAAAGGCACTACCCTGCATACTTGTTGAAGAACATCGAAAGAGGATGAGACTCCAATTCTAGATGAGTAGATTTGCCACATTACGGGGGTGTGTTGCGCGATGACCACGCTATGAGTTTAAACTTTAGGCTTAGGTTTAGTGACTCATCAAGTCTAGGCTTAGGTTTAGTGACTCATCACAACTAGGCTTAGGTTTAGTGAGTCATCGCAGTAATGCGCACAAATCCCCCTCCTATTATCGCTCACATCTGTACACTCCACCATCCTTCATTCATGATCTACTTTCTTATCTTATTAACCTTCACTTGTTCTCATCTATTCGTGATCATTTTATACTCTGACCACCTTGTAGTGCACAACCATGACTGAGGTCTGTGTGCATTCTTCGTCTGTCTACTAGTGACTGACAACACGGTGGTTGAGTTCACTATCGATTTATCGTCTGAACTCAACCATCCTTCGTGTTGTCAGTCAGACTCGTCAGTTGCACCAAATCTTAAGTTCAACACAAACAAGTGGAGAAGCCCAGAGGCAAAGGAAAGCAGTGTGCTAGCTCACAAGTCTCAGATGCTGAAGAGGACATCCCTCTCTCACCACGGCCACCTGTCACAAAGCAGCAGAAGAAGGCGGTGTCTCTCTCCAAGCAGGCTAAGAAGGGTGGTAAGCAGAAGATGCTGCGCATGCTTGCTGAACTGCGTGATCACTGGTCACAAGAGCCAGATCCAGAGCCAGAGAGCGATGTGGATGATCAGGGGGTGAAAGAGGAGACTGATAGCGATGATCCCATGTGTCTTAGGTCCAATTCGCCCGCTTCTGGCCCTAGCAACATCGCCCTGTTAAAATAGCAACTGAGGGTGAGTGGGCAAGTCCTCACTGGCAGAGCAGATGAGGGGGGGAGAGTCCAAGTGAATTGATAATATATTAGAGAAGAGGGAAGGAATAAGACATACCTGGCAGAGCAGATGAGGGGGGGAGAGTCCAAGTGAATCGATGCAGATTCACCCCCTCAGCTCTGCCAGTACATATAGGCAGAGGCCACAAAGGCAGAAC
>WSTV01000703.1:2134-14473 GCA_019632285.1 Tulasnella sp. 332
CTCACCAGCGAGTTTACCACCAACTCGAACTTCACCGATGCTCCACCTAAGTGCAACTCCGGAACCTGCAACCACATTTGGACCAATGGGGAAACAGAATGACCACCTGTGAACGGTCGTTCCGTAGCACGCGCCCCGGAAGTACCTATGATCTGTTTCGTATTGTGGGCTTCCTTGGCCGGCGCTACGTTCTTCAAGAATCACTGATACCCTTCTATCTGCCTGAACGTAGCCATCTTCGACCGGGCAAAAGCGACAAGCCAAATGACCTCGGAACATATCCAGCAATGTTGGAAGGCTCTCCAAGCGACAACGCGACCTTCGAAAGTCTTCCCTCTGACCGCTGTGGTGAACGATGGAGAAGCCGGCTGCAAGATAGCTCTTCCCTATCTCAGCTCTATCAGATAGCATGTCTTCAAGCACTGCCTTTGGGGTTATCGGGCTTTGGCGACCATTTATTTCCTCGTCTGGATTCGTCTGACGGACCTTTTTCCAACGTTCATTTACATCACTTATGTTAACATTTTGATCGCATCAGTACTATGCCACCTGCGAATGATATGCCACCTTAACCGTATACGTTAATTCTAATCAGTGATGGTGGATTGAGATAAATAGAACATCGGCTCCCGTCATTTCCAGATCTTCGGAGCATCGCCAGCAGCAATCGCATTAAGTAATTTCATTTGCTCTCATCACTCTCGGACAATAGGATCCCGGTGCTTTCTGTCCCTCAGTCAAAAGCGAGGTCCGTCTGCCTGATGATTATCGTGGAGCTCTGTGGCGTTACGTGGTGTGGCGAGTCAGCTCCCGTGCCCCTTGACGGTCGCTATGTCCAAAGCGACGATGTCGGCGGGGCCCACCGAGTAACTTGAGATATGAACGTCTACAGGATAAGGTGGGCTCACGAAGATAGTCCGCACCAGTGGAGATATGTCGCGCAAAATGGTAAGCTGGAAGCAGGCCAAGCGGCCATGCGGTAATGGTCGCCATGGTCACGGCAGCTCTTTCATAATAGTATCACGGAAGTTCATACATTGTTCTTAAACGGAAGTAACAAACTACTTTCGGCGAGTGACGAGACAGTCTTAGGCCGGAGCCAGAGCAGAATCACGGCGAATTAAGCACCAAACAGACTCTGCTATGTAGATGGTTTGAAGGCCTCGCTTGCATGACGTCTCTGAAGCCGACGAGACAAGAATGTATCACGGCACGACACCATGAAGGAGCGTGCGACTGGGAGTCACTGTCGCGGATCCAATTGGGTAGTACGGGCTTCTATCACCGCAACTGTAACACATAAACTCCACATGTTTCCATTCTTTTAAAGTGCACGTACGGCTGAAATGGATATTTGTATCCAGTGGCCTGGCTCAAAGAAAAAGATGGATGATAGAAGCTGCTTGGCTTCTTAAACCTTAGTCTTGATCTAGTTAGACGCTATGAAGACAAACTCTATGATTTGCCCCCGGAGCACCTTGTAGTAAGACTCCGTTATGGTTTCTCCTCACACACAGTCAGCCTAATGCCACGAGGAGCGCCACACTCCTTCCAGCCATTACCAAATTACAAATGGGACAGCCTCCTTGGTGTATAAAGCAGCTCATCTTCCGTTGAACCAAGACTACAAGGAGTACCTCTCGCCTCCACCATCAATCCACATAGTCAATCACGCCCATCCAAATGCACCGTACTTCAGGCCAAAGATCGTTCGCCGTTGGTGCTATCCCCCTTTGCGGAGCTGACAAGATTCTAATTCGCTTACACTCGAAGAGCATCAAGCTGTGAGCTGCTTGGGTTTCAAAATGTACCCAAGTTGGAAGTACCGTGCGAGGTCGCTGATGCCTCATTTTGGTCATGTTTAGCACTGACTGGGAGCGCATTGCTCCAGATGATCACAGAGATCCAAAGCTCTTACGCAACGGGTTTATCGGGGTCATCATAGCCGTTGGGCCGGACGTCATGAACGGAAGCCTCAGAACTGGCGATGCTGTTGCTGGATTTGCAGACGGAGGGTGGGTCGACACTGTTGATGGTGGAAACATAGGTACGCCAGAGTTTCGTGAGCGAGGACTGCGATATCGAACGTTATTGTTGATACACTTCTCGAATGTCTTGCAAACAGAGTACTTGAATGCCCAGCCAGACAATGTGAGTATCGTCATCGACGTCTCATGAAGCCATCAACCTGATCAACTTTCGAAGTTGTGGTACATCTCCAGCATTACCGCGGGAGAATTGGAAGGGGCTGGAGTTGTCACAGACGAGGGTTGTATCGTTGTTTGAGGCTTCAACGGAGTTGAAAAAAGTCGTGGTTGTAAGGGTTTCATAGAAAATCACAGAAAAGCGTTTCAGAATGTATTCCAGAGTCGAATACATGCGCATCCAGAGGTCATGGGGATGGCAATTTGCTGGCTGCATGTGGTTGATTGAATGTATTTTGTGCCTAGGTCCCCGACGGCGTTATGGATATCGGCATGGTCCATGGCATGGCCAAACTGGTCGTTGCTAAAGAACCCAAAGGTAGCATGTCGCCAATCACAACGACTGCAAGGTGGAAATATTTGGAAGATTGAAATTCCACACTGGTGCCTTCTCGACTAAGCACCTGCCGTGGTCCGCCAATTTCCACGAGTTGAGTGCCATTGAGGGCGATCGAATGGCTTTTGTGAAGGGAGATGGGGCTTGTAGCGGGACATATTAGGGGTGCCTATCAGCCAAAATGATGTATTCGGCGAAAGAAGTCAGAATATCAACTGCCTCACGGCCGAAGATGAATGTTGCTGATCTGGAAGCAGATGTTGAGCGCATTTAGACCTTCCGCGTAGTGCCAACGCCTGATCTCTTCGCTGCATCTACGGGCCTATCATCATCCTTCGAGCTTCCCAAAACACACGACTGACTTTTTACGACTCTAGTTGTGACGCTCAGGGGTTGCTCGGTTAAATATAAGCTTCCCTTAATTTGAAGCCATTTGCGCACGTGGCGTTTGGATATCAATCTCGACGACTACGACGGAGCCACACGAGACCTACTCTGCTTATCCACTTTACTTCAGCTATGCCGGTCTCTGAACAACGACGCTCGACAGCGGGTACCAAATCCGCGAATCGACCTCCAGCACGACCTCATAGCAGATCATCGTCGAACGGCTCTGCCCACCGTGTGCATACCCTTGGAGGTCTCACTGCCCTTCATACTATATCTGGAAAAGAGAAGGAAGTAAAGAATGGCATGTCGAACTTGAGACGGAAGAGCAATGGCAGCAGCAAGGTAAGCCAGTACAACTAAATGCCCAGTGTTTATTCTCAAATCTGAAGTCAGTGACCCTCTCCCTACGCAGGCGACATCTCCAGACCCTCCCGAATCTCGTTCTCCACCTCGTGGAGTACAATCGCAGACGGCCCATATAATCGAAGGCGTGGCCCAATCCTCGAAACCCAGTCGACGGACGAAAGAGGTTCCACCACCAATGGCCGAGGATGACGAAGACGAATGGGTCTCCAGCGAGAGCGGTGCCGTGACGCCGAACGCGGTAGGAGATCAAGATCCTATGCGAAATAATCATGGAATCCAACTCCGCATGCAACCGTCCATGTCGCCGTCGCGCACTCCTCCTGCCACCCGTCAACCTCTTCCACCCCTCACTGAACCTTTCATACAACGGACGCCATCACCAGCGGAGCATGCGACGCTCGGTCTGCCGGAGCGCCCGCCACATCATCGAAGTCATTCCGCCCAGCTTGCATCGGAAGTCACGTTGGCAGCCCGCTCCAAAGATCAACAACCCCATCATCATCATCACCACCCACCACCTAACCCCTTACTTCGTCCATCGCTCATGATTCGTGCCGCCTCGACCACCACCCCACCCCTGGCATCTCCCTCTTATCTGACCGTCCAACCTCTCCAAGCCGCACTCTCCGAATCACCTCCCCAACACGGTTCCCCACCACTTTATCACTCACATCGCAAAGGCTCGGTTTCATCAAGTCGCTCGGCCGCTACACTCCCAGTGACCCCCAATTTTGCCTACAGCCCGACCGACAATCATCCTCGCATGCGCACAATGTCGACCATGTCTTCCACGTCTTCTGCAGCGATCTCATCTCTCGCAGCGATCCCCGCGCATCACACTTATCAATCTAACCATGGATCTTCAAGTGGATCATCAATGCCACCGCTTCCCGTGACGTCCCGATTCCCGCTACACGACACGCTGTTGGACGCTCATCCATTGATTGACTATCCTTTCGCGGTGGAGCACGCTGCCATCATCAGGATATATGATCCTCTAGGGGAGTCTTTCAACAGGGTTGCGAAGGCGAAGGTGGCAAGTAAGAAGATTGCAAAGCGTGTTTGAGAGATCTCAATGCCTTTTTTGGGCTTGGAACTGTCAATGTAGTGTTTTATCTCGATGTAACATGTACGTGTGTCTGATGTTTTGTTCTGTGACTATAAATTATTCAGGAATTGTATACCATTTACTTGACTGCATGGATACATAGGTTAAAAGATTTGCTAAGATGAAAAGTCATAAAAGCCAGGCACAAGCTCTGTATTTTCCACTTCAGGGTACATCATCGCCTTTTTACCAAATTGATCCATCAATGTACGTGTCGTTTTATGCTGGTTCGTAATATTCGTCTTGAACAAGTTGATCTCCCTCTTGTTTCTTGGGGCTCAAGACACATGTACACATTTCGTCACAGTGCTTTGCATGAAAGTGATCCACCTCAGCCAGACCATTTGGCACCTCTAGCTCCGGCGGGCACTCTCCTCTGCCTGATCACAGCTCACTCTCATGAATCGATCGATGTCAAGAACATCACAGCCGCCACGAGGTCTTAGAAGGAAGCCTTGAGTACCTTTCATCCAAACACTTCGGACTTGCGGAAGAAGATGTCTGCCCCCGTCAACCATCAAGGAAAGTGGTTGCTGGCGTGTGCAGTTCGCGGGGCTCCACGCCAGCAAGACCTCGTATAGATTAGACCACGCCATGCCATATCCGCCCAATCATCCGCCGACGTCACACGTACGTGGAGAAGCAAAGGGCCTTGTCACACGTTGTATGGTTTGCGAAGGACCTGTGATGTCCTTCAGTCACACGCGCAAAGATTATGGTGATATCGAACATAAAGGTTGTCTTCGTAGTGGAGCCTCAGAGTTCATGAAACAGCCTGATGCGAGCTTGTCCTCCCGCCCACAGGGCTATTCGTCTCCAGTAATCAATTTCAAATGCTAAAGCTGAGAAAGGCCTTCCAACGATGACACAGACCGTTTCGGGCTACCGAGTTGCCTGAGCCGCGCCTCAATGAACATTTGGTAACTCCCGAGATCGGACCACTTCGATGTCGTTCACCATGAATGGAAACTTGAAAACGGCCCTTTCCAATAGAAGCGAACGCTTCCATGCAGCCACACGCCTCTGAACAACTTTTATATGACATTACCGTCCTAGGAGCTCAAGATAGATCATCGATTGGGAAGAGGAGAAGACTGCGAAGAATCACAATTAGTCGCTAATCAGCCAATTACATACTAAAACGCTACAGCTTCGGGTCTGGTGGTGACGAGTGCCGCTGGTTCAACTCTGCTGGGACTAGCAAACCCATCTGACCTCCAACAGCGACGCAGACCATCCTCTCTCTCCACTTTTCGTCCACAACACACTCTTTATCGCCAATATTACACGGTGCCGTCCATAGTTCGACAATGTCGGTGTAGCGTCCGTTGCGGAGATGGGATTTGCGATTGAATTGGCCTAGAGTTGTCGGCGCGAACCCCCTCGGGCTAGACTCGGAGACGCATGACTGAAGTGGGAGCTTGACTTTGAACTCGAGCGACATGACAAGAGTCGGAAGCCACCTGTATTAGAAACAGCATTTAGTCTAGGCAGAAGATGATGAGGTAAAAGACGATTCCACATACATATTCATCCCTTTCCAATTCGGATCATCTGCTATCACGCTGAAAGGGCTGATTGTGATATCCAAGAATACCCCCAAAGTGTCCGCCTCCAACTTCTCTGTGCCAGACTTGTCGGCATATCCGGTCCAACACCCAAAAACGACGCCATCGCCATCCTTAGATACGCTCTTGTCCACAGCCCACTCGGTGTGCTTCGCAAAGTTCGCCTTGTTGAATTGCTCGACTGTTTGGGCGGTGGCAGGGTGGAGAGTCAGAGGGCATTTTGGACGGTGGCTAGACGGTAGATTTGGCCCGGTCTCGAGTGGAATAGAGCCGAAGATGAGATTCGCGGTAACTTTAAGAACATCCTAAGATTTTGTGTCATGGTAGCCTTCAGAAGCTGCACGAAAAGAAGGCTTTTTATGCGAAAGGAAACCCACATCCTGGAATAGATCAACTTTCAAATTCATGAATCTTCCTGTCGTTTTACCGGGTCGCACAGGTTTGACATGCAGCTCGGTTCGCTCTGCTGATAGGACAACCGCCTTAAGGAAGAAGCAGGTGATGTAAATGACGTCCTCATGAGCGGTATGTTGTTGGTACTGAATGGCAGCGTTCAGGACAAGGGACAAAGTGAACCCTATCCAAACGAGCGAGCGAGGTTCAATCAAGATGAGTTACAGTGATGGAGCTGACTAGGACTGACCTCCAAATGGAACGCTGAATCGCCAGTAGTTAGGTTAGTTGAGAGCGATGCACCGATCAGTCTCCGATATCCAGACGCGTACGCACACATGTATTGTCCATTCGGGATCCATCGTAGCGCTGTAAATTTTCGTTCCATCATCCCGTGCTTTTAGAAAGGTCGTTTTCTTAGCTTGTCCTAGCGGAGCCATTGTAGATCGCCAAGGATGGTGAGTTGAATTCACTAAAGGGAATCATATTATCAGTCACGAAGAAGCCACCATTCATTAGAGTTCTACGGACCTTTAAAGCGACCGTCCTATTGCCTGAAAGCGCTTGGAAGATGAGAAAGTTGAGAAAAGCGGCGGGTGTACATTCAAAGCCGTAACACCGGCTTCGGCAATACTTCTTGCCGAGGATCGGTTGTGAGGACTTGCATGAATGGCGACGCACGGTGGTACGTTGCCACCAGTCCCAGATAGCTATCCAGGCTTGCAAATGTCGAGAGCTGAACAACGTGATCAACCGGAACTGAGGAGTGGTCGACTCTGAGGACCTTTGCTTTTAAGGCCGCAATCAGCGGTTATCACCGTCTTGTTCTCACTCTCTGCGCTGTCATCGACTTGCGATCCGCTTGTGCAACGAAGATTTATGCCAACTGCCGCTTTATTGGATATATATGAACGATGATATTATCATTACGATGCATCTGCTGCATTGTCTAATCACATCATCTTCCGATTGACTTCCGCCGATAGTAGGCATATTCCTCTGCAAACGGGTAATCTGCACAAGGGCATAATCGTCAGACTACATCGATGTCAAGGGCAACAACCGCCTTACTTTGGGCCTGTGACGGTGCTCTAGGTTGGCCCTCATCCAGATGGGATCCTCACACGATAACACAGCCACTTTCTCCACTGGGACTGATGATCTGGAACCTCCTAGCAACTTCAGGCGAGAGATGCCACAACTTTATCATGGAATGAGATAAGCATGAGTGATACAGGCCAGAAGGAGGATGCTTACGCTGTCCGGCTTTATGCTTAGATACTCTACTTGGATCAAGTCCAGATGCGGTGTCAGCTCCTCCTTCTCTTGCTCGGCAGCTGAAGCGGGACGAGGCTGACCTTGATTACTTCCTTCCACCCAAGAGCCAACATTTACGGATCCTGCGACAGCGTCACCGACTGCAAACCCCTTGTCTCTAACATTTCTCCCGACGGTGACGACAACTCCTACGAAGCCGTCGCCTGGAATGCTAAGGTCCTCATCCTGCGTCGAAGCAGCGGCGATGGCCCTCCAGTCGGTTCTGAAATGAATTGTAAGCTTGGGAAGCATAATGTCAGAAAATCGAGATAGAAACACGCTTACGGAGTCAGGTTCTTAGAGTAAATGCTGACAAGAATCTTATCAGTGGCGCCAGGAGGGACAACACCAACAGTTAACTGATGACGACCAGAAATATTAGCCATTGAGTGATCTAGGAGGAGAGGTGAGTGACGAGTAGAGGGGATTCTGAATTTTCCTCAACAGCTTTCTTTCCCCTTTTAATGGCCGAGTAGCGGTCACGTATCTCCAGGGGCAAGTTGGACCGTCATATCCATTCCATGAGGGTCAGTCTCATGCATCCGGGGTGGAGCTAAGTTAGACTGTGATGTCAGTGGGGAACTATCCAGTTTCCGGGCAGTGAAGTTGCGAGAGCAGCTACACCCTTCCTACGTTGGATCTTAGCGCCGAGAGGGTTCAAAGAATAGATCATTTCCGGGATACCAAACTGATCATGCGGTGGTAGACGCCCCCAATGTTTCAAGGGTTAATGAATATTGCAGCCCCGAGCCAGAACCGTAACCATCCTTATGGCATGGTTGCGATCGAGTATTTCAATTGGTTGGTATATGGCTCCCGATCTTTCAGCAACTTCTTGCGCACTCTTCCTTGCCACGTGTCAAAACCACTCCCGAAGACCTTGCGTACGGTTTGGAGGCATCGGACTTGTCAGGGAGATAGGGTACGGTGCCTACAGGGCGTAGCCTTTGGACGCTTCACGACTAGGAGATCATTTTGCTTCTGTTACCATCTTGGCTGCGGCGCGAACCCTTCGGTTGAGCGTTTCACATTCTGGAATGCGCCAAAGCGGTACCGCCGACGACGATCCCTGAGCCGTGCAATGTAAATAGCGTTGCCGTCGACCAGGACAATAAACAAGAACGACGTGTGACACCCTTTTCCATTGATTCAACCCGCTTTGGGACAACATGATCGTTCTCCTTTGGGGTTGCTCAGGAGCGGGTGGCCAGAAGTACCTGATCGGCACAATTGCCGTACACTTTTCTCGATGGGCCGATTGGCTCGGTGTACTAGGGTCACCTCCGATCGACCAGAGTTGAACCCACGTGGCTGAAGCGCCCGTTGGAGAAGCAGTGTAACTCACAAACCCTTGTGATTCCCTCGCGCGATTGCAGTTCGCGGGAATCACTAACCCGGTTCTCGTTCTGCATGCAAGCAAGGGAATGAGGGGTAGGTTAGGGATGGAGTGTCTGCTGGGTTCCTAAACAAATATATGATAATAAGGAAGACTCGAGGATCTGCAGAGCCCCCAGAAAGGCAATCAAGTCATTGCCGGTATCGGGGCAGTGTGTGTCAAGGCCATAGGTTTGTAATTGAATTGAGTGGAGCGGAGCTATAGAACGGACGAGCACGGTAAGCCTCAAGCGCGGTCAAATATTCGCTGGAGGAATCAAGATCAGCTTCTCCTTGTCCGATCGGAGATGGAACGTGCAGCGTTATCGTCCAAACATTTGGGACGATTTCCCTACTTATCAAACCTGATTGTTTTGGCGGAAAGCATATGAGAGCACGGAGCAACTGAATACATATCTGGAGTAGTCATTTGGATATCTAGGAGCTGAGCTTCTTGGGAAGGGGGTTCAGATCAATGACACCTGGGTCTACGGCCGAAGGAAATGGGCTTGTCCGTCATTTGGTTAGATGCCGTAAGAGAGCAATAGCTTGTGATCCCCTTACCAGTAGGTGAGGGCTTGTGGATAAGGTCACCGCTCACAAGCCATCCATTCTAGCCTGGAGATGGAGCGTTCAATATTAGAAGAACGGTAGGAATCCATGTATATGTCAAGCCGTATTGTCCTCTGAATTATCTTCGTGGTAATAGGGAAGGCTCACACGGACTTGACACGAGACTGTGCGCGAGGGTCTACGTTGATGAGGCACCCGGGGTCATATCCGCATGAGCACGGTATGTTGCCAATGGTTACCCAGAGTCACCAAGCCAGCTTGGCAATCTCACACTAAAACATTCGGTTCGTCAGGATACAGCGGGAGTCCCAAATAGACTTGAGCTCTCCGTCCAGGCGACTGCGACTGCGCACCCTGTTCCATCGTCCAGGCTTCAACTTGACAACCTCTCGGTCGCTTTGCTTGCCCCTTGCCCCTGGTTTGCGTCCTGCACAGATTCAAATCTACCAAGATCACATAGGCTATGTCGTCTAGCAGGAAAGGTAACAAGTATCAGTCACTATTAGGTGTGAAATCGCAACCTAGACTGGACCCACTGGCGCAGATTATTGTTGTCCGACACCCCTATGTTGCTACTTTTGGCTCCTGGCCTTTCTGTATCCTCACTCGAATTCCCCGCCGCGTCATTTCATCGTCAGCCGGTTTCATGGTCCCGGTCTCGTCAAGGTCACTGAATCCACAACCACTCCCCCGTTTTACCCCTTTCCAGACAGCATATTCTCGTCAGGTCAGGGCAATGTTTCGGAGGCTGGATTAGTAGCTCTCATGCGTCGCTTCAAGCCTGAATCCTGCATTTCGGCTCCCCACGGTATCACCACCCCGAAGGCATTTGGACCCCGTGTCACCAATTAGTTGTGTATGCCTTGATATGGAGAAATTTATATCTTATATTGATTAACTGGCTTGTGCTTTGCAAGTATTCTTAGTTGACACGTGCTACACGCCTCACAGATGGCGCCGAGAGCTTCAGCACTGTGCGGGATGTCGGGAACCAAGATTGTGACCCACGACCCTGCTGAGGAGGCTTCAGTTTACACTCGACAACACTCTACGGGAGCAGAATTTGAACGTGGTTATGGAAACGAGGCTGGTCGCGTCTCTCGTGTCGTCGTTTGCTTAGATCCCGAGTACAATGGTCGAGGCGGTATTGACGAGAGGTCTTCCGCATTGTCGCGGGCTTCAACACCCGACGCTCCTAGCCCTATTGGCGCAGATGATCTCTCAAACTGTTCCATGCGATCCCTCTCAGGTGTTCAATATCGAGAATGGCTCGTCGGGTTCCGTGAAAGCGATACAGCCTCGATCCAATACGCCGTCCTACCTCATCATCCTCGACAACTAGTAAGGCATCGAAGACCATTAATCTCCTGATCACTATGCGCGTTTCACTTCGCGTAGAAACCCAGGTGGATTGGACACAAGAAACTCATGCGCTACATGTTTAGACTGCCCCCGAATCTACCAAGGAGACTGCATACACGCTTCTGGCGGCATCCAATCGCAACTGGTAAACACCGGTTCCCCTTGGTTATTTTATGCTCATCTCCAAAGCAAGGCACATATCTTGTGGTAAGGCTTCGCATATGGTCAAACAAGTCAAGCATGGCTATGTTCACTTGAGGTTTATGCATTTCCAAATACTGTCGATATCCTAAGCAATATAGCAGCCATCCCCAGTGCCGGAGGCAACGAGCCCGAACTCCTTCGCAGTCGCTGCGGGCACGCGACACAACTGTGGCGATTCGTCAGACGTATGCACGATAAATTGTGGTTATCCTACTCACGCTCTCTGGGCGTACACTTAGACAGCCTATGATCGGATATCGATATCAATCCATCAGTCCCCGTGGCAGCAAGTACAAATATATTGGAGCACGAGCTGACGCACCCCCACCGCGAGCTCTGAGAGCCCCATTCCATTCTCCTTCGGAGACGCCGGCGACGGTATCACCAATGTTGAAAGGACTGTCTGTGACGTGGCCTCCAATGGCGACTACAGTTCCTACGAACCTTTCGCCCGGGATAGTGGGGCTCTGCAGATGCGCATTGGTGGAAGTGATGCGCATCCAGTCAGAACTAGAATAGTCGCCCATGAAGATCCCATCAATGAGATGTTCCAGGTACCTGTAGTAACCTGTGGGTAAGGGGACTCACGGATTGAAGCGCAATGACTCGACATCGACGAGGATCTTGCCTTCCTCACATGAAGGAACAACCTCGACAGCAAACAATTTTCGATCAAGACGCATGCTCATTTGACAAGATTGTGTGGTTGCTAGAGGAAGGGCAGATAAATTGGGGGGAAGGATACACCGTGATTGCCTCCTTCGTCCACTGCTTCAAATACACAAACGCGAAACTGATGCAAGAACGTCTGGAACCCCGAGCATGCAGAAATCAGGGCTAATCGTGGCTTCATGCAGGCTGCTGACTTAGCTCAGTGTTAGGAAGAACAGCAAAATCCGACGGCGTCAACTCAGGGAAATATTTTCTATTGGCCTTTCCCTTCGACAGAATCGCTGAACGCGCCAACCCCCGGCGATCAAATCCAACATACCTTCTGACCGGAACCTTTACAATTGAACCCTTTTGGCTCAGAAGACGACATGATGAGAAGCCGGAAAGTAGCGTCAGGAGACTACACGATAGGCATGTCCCCCATGTCTCTGGCCATATGATACAGCCCTTAACTTTTATACCCACCTCGTG
>WSTV01000704.1:0-14411 GCA_019632285.1 Tulasnella sp. 332
GACTCCCGAGACGGATGGCGCTGTAAGGCTGCTCGGTATCGCTTGGGTATCCTCGCACTTCCTCCGGCCTTCTAGTCTCAGACTCAAGGGCTTGCTCCTTGCGCAACGGGTGCCCTAACGGTAACCACGCGCATCTTGCTTTCTCCCCCCTACTGACCAAGTACGTCAAGTCAACCGACTTCTGCTTCACGGTCGACTTGCTTAGTTCCCTCTCCCACGCCGTTGCCTTCAAGATGAGCGCCTCACAAGCCGTATCTAACATGGCTGAACGAGCAGCGTCCGGGTGCTGCAGGAAGGCTTCTTCAATGTACTCGAAGATGAGACTGAACATCTGCACGTTTGTGTTGTCCGCCTGGAGCGCTTGCATCCCTGACAACGCGTACATCGCCAGAGGGCCATATGCGGCGATGGACGCCATAGGATGCGCGTCGGCATCGCCTTCAGGCGTACCGGACACGAGGCTTTGGGCGATCACGGGACTTGATGACCCTGCTCCTGGACGCGTGGCGCTCCACGTCCTTAGGAAGAGGAATGTCAGGTTCCACGCGAGGGCAAGATCTAACTGTCCAAAGCCTTCTTTGCTCTCAATCCGTTCCGCAATCTCCGGTACCACTTTGATAAAGAGGGCTTCGAGCTTGGATTCTTGAAGGAGACCGAAGGCCAGAGGCGGCGAATAGTATACTGACGCTCCGAGCAGACGAAGGAGCCCGTTCTGATCATCACCAACCTCTCCCTCCCGGTACCCAGACTCCACGAGCTCGGTGAGCGTCGCCGGACCCTTCTCGACCTCCTCGCTGAGTCTCTTGATCACCAAACAGCCCAACTCCGTGTTGATCACGGTAGGGTTCCCGCAATTGGACGTGAACGTCTTGCTCCACGCGTTGTGTCCGATCGCATCCAACAGTCGACACGCGGCGGCAAGAACTTGCGGTGAGTCCAACGTCAAGGTTCGATGAATGGAAGGAGTAAAGTCGTTGAGGTATGCCGCGAGGAGATCTTGCTTTGGGAATTGAACCCCTCCCGAGTCGAGCCAAGGCTCCGGATCGTCCGCGCCGAGGTTCGGGAATGTGGAGCTGAGGATTCGAAGGAGGCTGATGATATCGGTCTCCATGCTAACACTCCCTTCGACCTCCAAGACCTTGAGCGCAATGTCAAGCATGGCCGTCGCCCCCGCCTGTGTGAAATCGTGCTGACGACCATCCAGCATATCTTTGAGACCGAGCGAGAGGAGGAGCTGAGTCGCGTACGCCTGAATCTCCTTTTGAAGGTTGTCCACTCCGACGGTGGGGTTCTGTCGAAGTTTGCCCTTCCAAGGTAAGAGACGCGTGTGGATGAAGGTCCTAGGCTCGTGCGTGTCATACTTCAAGAACACCACTTTACGCTCCGGTGCTGCTCCATCTGTGATAGGAAGCCCAGCCGATGGGGGTTCTGAAGCAGCGGCGGCGGGGAATTGGAACATTGCGGCTCGGGTGATTGGGCCGATCGTAGGACCACCGGCGGAGAGGATTCGTAGGAGGGCGCCGAGGTGTTGAATGGCGATGGATAGGAAGTCGTCAACCTCTGGTAGATCGCTGTGTTTAGTGTTGGACCAGTGGAAATAGCGGAAGGAGGAGAGCAGCTGGGTGTGAAGCTTGAGCAGCGCACGACGATCGTAATTGGTCGCCATGAGTCGATCGTGTGCGTCAAGTGCCCTCCTCATGAATGTAAGAACGTTGCTCCTGAGAGAACGAGAATTAGGGTAATAGTATCACCGTCGAATTCCGTCAGCACACAACAACTGAATTTTAAAAAGAAAAGAAAAGAATAGAACGGGACCCGACTCACTCATCACGAGCTGCCCAGATGTCCTTCACCCGTTGTCTCGAAGATAGCCGTTCCCCATCCGCGAGTTCAACGATCTCAAGACAGATCAAACTGACCAAAGCGTCATCGAAGCGCTCGTCATTCATGACCAAAGGTCCATCCGCGCAAATAATCTCGTCTGGGATACTGGTATACGAGACCTTAAGGAGAGACGCGACTTCGAGGATCGCTTCACGGTGGACGCGGTTGAGACTGTCGTTATAGGACTTGCGGAGGAGATTTGTGTAGCGTGGGCCGACTGGGTGCGAGAAACCTTCGACGAGGGCGTTCAAGCTTAGAGATAGAGCTCGGAGGTCGAGTAGGACGGGATCGGTTTGAAGGGTCTGAGGGGTCTGACCGTGGTTGTCCCCCAAAACCTCTGGGAAGTCTTCTCCAAGGGCCTTGTAACATCGAGAAGGATCGGCGAGCACAACTTGAGCGACCGCTCGACCATAGACCAGCGCGCGTGAGGTGGCTTCGTGACGTTTCCCTCTCTCGGTTTTACTGGTGAGATTGATATTGACGATCACTTCGTCTAGAGTGTTTCGAAACCGTAACACCAATCGAGGGAGGAGGTTACTAAACGCGAGGAGTTTGGCCGATTGGAGTCGGGAGAGTTGAGGGATGTTCTCAGCGATGAGGTACAAGTCATCCTCCTCTGTCGCGTTCTGCCACATCCATAAGATCGCTTGCGCGTGGATCATCTCGGTCCTGTTGGATTCTTCGATGAGTGCTTTTGACCTTCGAACTTCGTCCTGCAGGATCTTCTGTTCTCGTCTCTGTCGGACGTTTTCAGCTCGCGTGAGGACGTCGAATGACGGGGGTTTTGTCCAACGCTGTCGCATTTCCACCATCCATACCACGACGGATTTCCAGAACCGACTCCAGGTGTCGACGGCGACTTTTCGCGACACAACAACCCGAGGTTTCTCCCATTGCTCTCGCATCACTACGACTGACGTCCCGTACCGCCTCTCCCACTGACGCCTCAGGTCGACTGTGGCGTCGCTCAGCTGCATGGACGTCTCGAGAAGGAAATCCCGCGTTTGGATGGCAAAGCGTTGAAGCCAGGCATTTGTGCGGGCCATCTCGTATATCCGGGTTATGAGCCTCGAGACGGATGTCTGGAAGGGACACTGAGGGTCAATCACAGCGACGATGACGCTCCCTCCGTACAACGTCGCTCCTACCACGGCGAACGCGATGACGACGTTGGCAACCTGTCTATTGGTGGACAAGAGGTAATCTCCGAGCGCGATGAAGAAGAGTCCGAGGGAGATGAGGAGGAGCATGGGCAAGCTCTCCACCACGGGACGTAGACCCCATTTCTCAGCGCCGAGCCACCTCTCCGTGCGTCGCATGGCCTGCATCTCATGAGACCCTGTCTGACCGGCCCTGTCGTAGCTCTGGATCCATTGTTTGCCGACCATGGCTCCGGCGGATGCTAGGACGCTAGCGCATAGACTGGCCAAGAAAGCGCAGTTCTGACGAACGGCTGCGGTCGTGGGTGAGAATGGGGGGTTGAGATCGTTGTCGGTGAGCGTGCTGAAGGCTGCACCTTTGAGTTGGAGGATGAGGAGTGCGTTGGTCTGGTACCCGTTTGGAGCGCCGAGGTCGGTAAGCGTGAGCACGATGAATGCGGTGTTGATGGCGGAGAAGAGACCGGCCTGGTTATTTTATTTTTGGATGATCGCGTTCTTTTCGTCAGCGTTTTTACTCCACAGAGCGCGAAAGATGAAAAGCGCTCACAAAAATGAGGAGTACGTCGAGATCGCGGTCTAGCCTGTCCAGAAAGGCCTTGTCATGTTCATCGGCGAAGGTATCATACCGGTGCCAGAAGTCGACCTTGTCGGTGATGATGATTGCCTCTTTTTGCGTGCCGGCGGTGTCACTGGTATGTCCCATGAAGGCCATGACCCTCAACCAGGCGGGTCAGGTTGGGAGGGAGTTACGCTACTACGGTGGGATGGGTGAGGAGAAGGGGCGGAAAAGCGGCTGGAATCAGTCACCCTACATTGTTTTGTTGGTCGCCTGCCCTGAAGCACGCTTCCTGGAGGCGGCTCAGAAGCACTCGTTCAGTTGATTCCCACGCCTTTGTTTGTATCCCTCGCCAGTCGGAGATTTCTCCCCCATCGGCATCACACACACTGTCGCCGACTTTTCCAGGCAGACGGCGAAACATCCCCGTTACTGAGCGATCTCAAAAGGATCAAGACAATGTCCGATGACAGCATTGTTCCCACCTGTTGAACATTGAACCAAACCCTTACAACGTCACAATATGTCACCTAATCTCCCCGGGGACATCTGGATCTACATCATCGAACTGATCAACCAGCCATCCCATCCTGCAGCTTATCGTCGTGTGCTACTTCTAGCGCCCGCGATAAGCCTGCGTTCCTTAGCTAGAAGTGTGGTCTTTTGCCGAACATCAGATATTCGCTGATGAACGCCCGTTCTTGCATGTGAGGGACTTTATGCTCTATTTTCTTATCGCGGGGGGGGGGGAGAAGAGGCTGGATGAGCCCACAGATAATCAGATTGTCGGTCGAGGATTGATGCCAGCGACGTGGTCGTTAATATGGAACACGTCGGACCCAGCCTCTGATTTATGGTGTAGCTTCACGTCGATTTGAAACCTGACCGAGGGTCTTTGCGAGGAGTGAGACGATGTTTTGGCCAGGGGGCGTACGACTCGTGAGTCCACCGGTCTGTCCAGGCGATCCCATATGCGGACATCGCTAACTTATCGATTGGGGATAACGAGTCGAATGTGGCCGCCGGTAACTGGTATCAACAGCAGCAAGAGCAACTGGGATCGGGCCCGCCGTATTTATGGTCCGCCACTACACAGTATCCCGACCTGGGGGCACAAGCTTGGGGAGAGCGTCAGTTGATGAACGATAAGTTCGCGTTCATGCCGCGACTAACTCCTTTAATCTAAATTACACCCAGGGGGGCACGGATCCCACTGGACACAACTGCGAACCAGTCCTGCCGGAGGGATCGATCCCACCACCCGAAGTCGAACGAGGCGTTGGGCATAGAGCAGAACCCCGGCAGTAATTCCCACTTTTCTTCAAATGCCTAGTATCCCCACCCATGTCACGATGGCCGATCATTTCTTCTCCTCACCGGCCGCTGACTTTATAACTCAAGAAGGTACGGAATGGGAAAGTCAACCAATTGAAGAATACATCACGCCTTTCAAGCCACAGCAGGAGCAGGGCCCGGCATATGTATGGTCCGAGACCGCACAATATCCCAACCCGGGGGAACAGGATTGGGCACATTGTAAGTGTATGAGCGATCCCTTCATGGTTACGACCCCACTCACACTCTGGCTTCTCCTAATCTAGACTACACCATGGGAGGCACTGATCCGGCTACACTCGTTTACTTTGCCCCAGATTCACCTCCACCAGAGGGATTGATCTCATCACCCTCAGGTGAATAAGGGGTTGAGCATGGACAAGGCTCTCTGGCAGCTACTCCTTCTCTTCCTCAGACATCTAGTGTCTCCCCCGATATCACACCAGTCCCCCCTTCTCCAGACATCAGCTTTAAGATTATAGAAGATGTGGAACCGGAGAGCGATCCGATTGAAGGACACATCACGCCTTTTGGGCCACGGCTTCTGAGCCGTCTATGAAAAAACTCCCAACACTCGCAAGCCCTCCAATTTCTGGTGCCATCGGGGTGCCCCCTCCAACCGCAAGCTGAACCCTCCAACCACAAACTGAGGGCCTACCATCCCCTTATTATTGATGAATCTAACGTTTACCCACGACGCTCACATGTTCCATCCGGTTCTACTCACTCTGCCGAATCAATATAGTTCCATGCCGGGCCTATCCGACAAGAGAATCAAGCTTCCGGTGGAAATGGCCCATGTCAACCTTCCTCCGCACCGATGGACCCCGCCACTACGCAACTAGAATCACCTGCCAGTGATGCCTATGGATCGCACTCCGGTCCCAGTTTCCAGGTAGAAAATTACTACTCAGGGTCAGAAGCAAGTAGCACGCACAAGGAGTGTAGAGAGTTGGTGGTGGGAAGGCACAAGCTCTCGTCCTGGCTGCGCGATCCGATGGATTGAACGTTCTACCTCCAACCCCCCTTTTGAATCGGTAATGGAGGTACCAGAAAGATGGGATTATCTTTGGCTCCCTTCCGTTTCGCTCTCGGGGACTCATCATATTGATTTTGTTCGCGTTTTTCGACGGACCGCTCTCTTGATTGTTCGTAGCAAAGGACCTTGAATTAGCGTGGGCAAATACCTCGTGTTTCGCTTCTACTATTGGATACCAACGCTGAGCCAATTTGTCACTGTAGGATCGCATCTCCACAGTATTCGAAAATTATATGGCCGACGTCGAAGGTGATGGAGTAACCGTCGAACTAGGCCTCTGGGATACCGCAGGCCTTGAAGATCGCGACTGACTCCGGGCCTTTTCATTTCTCGATGAAACATCATCTGGATAACCTTTGCCATTGACAACCCGGACTCGCTGGATGATATACAAGCCAACGTACATCCTTCGCCTTTGGTCTGGACTAGAAGTATGAGAACACGTTTAAAATGAATACTGATCTTCAATGGCCCTGTGGATATCGGAAGTCAAGCCCTGCTGTTCCGGCGTCTCAATCATCCTAATCGGGTGTAAGAAGGACCTCCGCCGCGACCCTCAAACCATCCACGAATTGCGGAAGACGGGACAACGCCCAGTGACTCCCGGGGAGGTGAGTGATACTGATCGGGATTATCCCACAGGACGCAATCTGCTACGATCTCTGAAAAGGGGAATGGCGGTTGCGCGGAAAATTAAAGCCCGACATTCCTTAGAATGCTTAGCCAAGACCTGTGAAACTGTTGCAGAGGTGTTTTAATACGCTGTGCGTTGTGGTCTTCAGGCGGGAAGCAAGAGCAAGAGCCAGGATTATATCATTGTTTGACACAGCTCTCCAGTTGTAACTCTTATCAGTGGCTGTATCGCCCCCAAAGACGTTTGTGGATCGACCCCTTGCGGATAGGATGTGGTAATGTCGGGCACTATTAATAGGCGGAGGTAGGCCACCTAGTGCGTTAGCGTCAAGCACAAGATCGCCTCAATGTGCATGTCTCCTGGTCTCAACTTCGTATCTGCTGTACAACAGACCGTCTCACGGAATGTCTCGACCGTCTTAACCGCTTTATCCGTGAGCATCATGAGCTGGGCCCCAAGTGACTTTAGTTACATATGGTCGCGACGCCGTTGATCTCAAGCTATCAAGTTGTGGATATGAAATGCTCGGCTGTATCGTCAACCCTGGAAAGGCACGAGGGTAGGAGGTATCCCGTGAGACACATTTCGAATCTGGACTGCATTGCCTTGTGGTGTTTCCCCTCCCGCATCCAGCGCTCATCGCTAGTCTTGCGGTCTACCTCATATTCAAGATTGGTTGCCCTGAAAGATTCAACGATTCCAGACTCATATCAGGGTAGTGGACGATAATTGTTGGACGACCATGGCAGACCAGCTCTGGAAATCGGCATTGGCAGTGCGTGCTAATTCACTCATACCCACATCATGATACCATTCTCAAATAGAGGAACGTAATCATTTAGGTAGGACAGCAACTTCATCCCGCAATCGCTATCCTCAATGCGATGCACAGCGTGTATCAGACGATCGAGTTAAATAAGGCGAGGCTCGCCGACTTGCTCCAGCGGTGCAGGAGGGTCATAGGCGCCATAGACCAACATACGAAGTCCCCGCCCTCTCGGGATAATGACAATGGGGTCAAGCAGCTTCTACGGTATGGGCGCCTAAATCCTCTGGCACGCTAGACAACGCTTAAATCCGGCAATGGTCGATCCTTAGGCACTTGCGCTTCATTGAATCTCTGGTTGGAGTACTCGCGCAACTGGGCTTCATGAAAACCCTCCTGCGTCGCGACGAGATATCAGGGCAGATTGTGGAATGTCATCAACGTTTGAGCGACTGCCTGGTGGTTTTCCAAGTGAGCAGTATTCCGTCTCCATAGCTCGTTCATCCTAAGTGAGATATATTGCAGATAAATGCCGCCCGAGACCTTCGTGACTATGTGACTGGTCTTCAAGAAGCTCGCAATGCCGACGAAGAATTCATGAAACAACAATTTGCTATGCTCAACGCTAACGATGTAGTGTTGATGCAAAAGTTTGATTTACTTCAGAACCAGGTCGAAGCAATGGCGGCGCTACATCAGGTAAATATAAGTTTGGCGTGGAATTTCAGGATAGCTCAACAAAATCGATCTCCTATCCATAGAATCTACACCAGAAGCTCGACAAAAGCATCGAGAGACGTATTCTTCAAGCCGTGCTGATGGCCTTGCAAAGGTCTACCGGAAAGACGATCGATTCTAAGTCTCCCTCTTGGACCATCACATCGTTTGACGTTGACATCGGTACGTTGGGTCAGTGCTTGTTGTGGCGACTTTAGCTACTAGCCCGAATGTGCGTTCTTAGATCACAGCGAGACGATTGGGAGAGGAGGTTTCGCTGTGGTCAAGAAGGGCAAGTGGGGAAAACTACTTGTGGCGGTCAAAGAGATGACGAACATCACCGACACTGAAGTGAGTGGTGTGACATGTCTTTGACCTCCCGTCTCACGAGGGTTTAATGATACAGTTATTATTGAAAGAAATAAAAGGTCAGTGCGCTCCATCTAGTGTATCGAGTATATTCTCACCTCTGGGCGCATGCCATAGTCTGGAAGCGCTTGCGGCACAACCATGTCCTGCCTTTTTACGGAGCCTCACTCATGGCTAGGTATCCCACATGTTCTCATGTCGAACGTCTCATGTGATTGTGCTCTAACGTATCATATAGTCCTCCATTCCTCGTGTCTCGCTATATGAAGAATGGCAACATCACCAAATACCTTGCGGCGATCAACCCTGGAGCCAATCGTGTTCAGCTGGTATGTCTATGCGGGTGAACTTATGTATTTATTTTCACCCTTGGGTGGGTTGCATTTCACAGGCTCATGAGATCGCACTCGGGATGCTCTATATACACGAGAGAAACATCATTCACGGTAACCATAGGTTACTCCACATGAGATTAACTCGAGGTTTCTGACTCATTTCGTTATTGCAGGAGACTTAAAAGGTGTCAACGTCCTCATTGATGACTCTGGTTTAGCCTGTGTGTGCCTGATTATCCATATTTCCATCGTTACCGCGATTGGGGCTAAGCTGTTAAATTAAGGCATCACGGACTTTGGACTCAGCAAGATTAAACTGCATGCAACGTCGACTCACACTGTTGCGCAGATCCCGACACCCGGCGACGGATCCGCCCATATCGCAGGGACATTACGTTATATGTCGCCAGAGGCTATGACTGGTACCTGCAACAAGGCGTGCGATGTCTACTCTTACGCCATGACACTGTACGAGGCAAGTCATCGGATCGCTTCATTACGGCGCATCTTACGCATCTGGCTGACGATCTTTGGCCGGACATCAGATATTCACTGACGAGCCCCCATTCTTGCATGTAAGGGAGTTCATGCTCTACTTTCTTATCGCAAAGGAGCAGAAGAGGCTGGATGAGCCCACGGATGCTGAGGTTGTCGATCGAGGATTGACTTCAGCGATGTGGTCATTGATCTGGAACGCGTCGGACCCAGTGCCTGCTCTACGATACAACTTCACGTCAATTTGCAACGTGACCGAGGGTCTCGTTGAGGAGTGGGATGAAGTTTTGGCCAGGGAGCGCACGACTCGCGAGGCTGCGAAGTCTGTCAAGGCGGCCCCTTCTGCGGAAGTCGCCAACCAGTCTATCGGAGATAATGAGTCGATTATTGCTACCAGTGCTACTCCGTCACCTCAACACACATCCAGCGTCTCTACCGATATCGCCGCAGTCGACTATGTTCTCCCTTCGCTGGACAGTAACTTCGTCACTGAAGAAAGTGCCACGTCGGAGAGCCAGCGGACTGATGACCACATTACGCCTATGACGCTGCGACACGTGGCAAAACCTCCAAGGCCCTTACCGAAGATCCCAACACAAGCAAACCCTCTCGTTTCCAGTGCCACTGACGTGTCCTCTCTACCTGTACGCCACCCCATCCAACAGCCGAATAGAAACCGGCCATCTCTGCCCGCGCTCCCAACCGCTGGTTACGCTCCAATCTCGAATGCAGCCCACGTTTCCCTGCTACGTTCGCATGTTCCATCCGGTTCTACCGATTCCATTCATTCAATATCGTCCGACTTCGGAGAAATTCGACAAGACAGTCGGTATTCTGGTGGATACGGCCAGTATCAGCCTTATTCTCCACCTGTAGACCCCTCCTCCGCGCAACCAGAATCACCCGCCAGCGACCTCTATGGATCTCACTCCGCTTCAAATTCTCAAATGACGGGATACCCCACGCGGTCATACTCTCCGGATATCCCATCCTTTTCTGAGTTCCAGCCCCTAGCTCTCAAGATTGAGAAAAGGAGCAACACAACAGTTCCACCTGCCTCACTTTCTTCATATGGCGAACCCAGCCAGCTTGTCTTAGACCCAGCGAGAGAACAAACTAGCAGCACTGCAGTAGAGCCCTCGGTTTTCCTTCCTTCATACCGCGACAACTATGGCGATCAACGTCCAGGACTTTCATCATTTGCTGATCCTTCAAAGTGGAGAGAAGGAAGCACACACACGGAGCGCAGAAAGCTGGTGGTGGTATGATGTAAACCTCTTTCCTGGCGGCACGGTTTAGTTGATTAGGTGTCCTTACTTTACCTTAGGTCGGCGATGGATGTTCTGGGAAGGTGAGGTCATCTTCCTTTTATCTTACCTCTCACCAGGCTCTGATCCCGTTTCCGGCGCCCTCGACAGACCGCCCTCTTGTTTGCATATGCCATGGGATATTTCTACGATGTGCGCAAAGACCTCAATTTTTTACCCCTTTTATCCGGCACCGAAGTTGAGTCCAGCCTTTGATGTTGTAGGTCTATCACAGCACTATGTTCGACAATTATCTTGCCAACGTCCAGGTTGATGGAGTAAACGTTGAATTAGGCCTTTGGCATACTCCTGGCCAAGAGGACTATGACCGACTACGGCCCTTGTCGTATCCCGAATCACATGTAATCTTAATCACCTTTGCCATTGACAGTCCGGACTCACTGGATAATGTACTGGAGAAGGTACGTCACTCGCCTTTTGGTCTGGAGCCCGGGGACGCCCAACAACGGAGTCATAGTGGATACTGACCCTCGATTGCATAGTGGATATCTGAGGTCATGCACTTTGCCGCCGGAGTTCCAATTATCCTCGTGGGTTGTAAAAGGGAGCTTCGCCGTGACCCTCAGACCATTGATTATTTGCGGAAGGTGGGGCAACGCCCAGTGACGCCCGAAGAGGTGAGTAGTGTTGATTGAGAGTCATTTGACGAGACACAAGTTATCATCGTCTCTTTGAAAAGGGAATGATCGTTTCGCAGAAAATCGGAGCCAAGCACTATTTGGAATGCTCAGCCAAGACTGGCGAGGGTATTACAGAGGTGTTTCAATATGCAGCGCGGTGTGCTCTTCGGGCAGGAAAGAAGGATAAGAATAAGGATTGTATCATCGTTTGATCATGTGTTACGTCAGCTTTCATTTCGTTTGGGCCACATGGCGGCTGTACGGATTGTAGACGCCGTTCGAGCACCAGTTCGCGCGAAACTCACTGAAAAAGCGCCAATAGCTCTGTAAGGGCAATTGATGCTTCCCTTTTTAATATAGTCAGACCAGCCACGAATGCCATGCAGCAAGAGTGAACTCAAATCGTAGACTAAATACAAATAGACATGAGGTCCCGTGACATTAGGCTTGAGATACAAGGAAGTGAAGTGAGGAGGGATGGGGGAATGGGGATATGCAGGAGCAAATCAAAGGGAGGATGACAGGAACATAGGAGAATGACCTAAGATATAGAAATGAGGTGAGACAATATCAATATCCCTGGGGGGAAGGCCCATTCTATTTGGAACCCCCCTTTTTTCCGGGGATTTGTGGAGGAACACCTTCCGGTAGGCGTCATGGTGTTCATGGATTGCCTCACTGCTTCCCAATCTCAAAAACTACAGACTTGAGGATTTCTATATAGCTAGGCCAGTTTTTGAAAAACACCCATGCAAAAATTCAGAGTTGAAACTGAGTCAGAGGGAGGCCGAGTAAGGTGTATTCATCTCAGTTGATGAAAAATCCCCTTCAGCCAGGTGCACCTGAGTTGTCATGAGGAGGGCTGGGAGACTGCTGGATGACAACAAAGAGGAGCACTAAGAGCTTGCAGAAAGGACAAGTAAGATGTATAGATGACTTCAAGGAGCACTAGGAGCTCAATGAAGATAAGTGGAAGGTAGGAAGTGAGGGTACAAGAGGTGAGGGAATACAAGATGTTGCATGAGGAATAAGTCCTCTATGCCAACCAGTATAGATAGGTTTACATGAGTGGAGGATTACAAACATGACACAAGTACACTGTGCAGCAGTGTGGGAGGAATGCAGGGAGAAGCATGGGGCAGAGGCAGGTGACCTCCTAAGCGAGATAAGGAAGGAACATTAAGTGAGAGAAGGATTACTTAAGTGGAACACATGATCAAAAGATAGTCCAATATAGTACTGAGAGTAGTCCAACGTCTGTGGTGTGGGGTAGTTGAATGTGAACCATACAGTGAGAGCCCATGTTGGGTTTGGACTTGAGATAGGATGTAGTTGTGACATGAGTGTCATGACTTTGTCCTGCACCAAGTCCAATCCAACACAGGCTCTCACCTTATGGTCACATTCTACTATCCCATGGCACAGATCTTGGACCATTCTCAGTTTTATCTTGAACTAACTTCTAATCATGTGTCTCTCTTAGTAAGCCTCTTCTCACTTAACACTCTTCTCTTCTCTTCTCTTCTCTCACTTGGGAGGCTACCTGTCACTACCCTGCACTTCTACTCCACATGTTCTCCCACACTGCCATGCAGTGTACTCTTGTCATGTTTATAATCCTCTACTCATGTAAACTATATATACTAGTAGGCATAGAGGACTTATCCCTCACACAACATCTTGTATCTCCTCTATTGTATCCTCCTCCATCCATCCTCTCATCTTTATTGAGCTCTCAGTGCTCTTTGAAGTCTCTTAAACATTCCATTGACCTTCTCCTAGAGCTCCTAGTGCTCTCCTTGTCATTGTCCAGCAGTCCTTCAGCCTACTTTATGATACTGAGGAACAAGATGAGATATGGCTCCAACTAACTCTTAGTGTACACTTGTATTTTTGGCTGTTGGTCCAGATAACCCAGAAGCATTTTGTGGTGTGTAGCAGCTGAGAGCTCTCAATTGGATTAGGTAAGCAAATCTGGGTGTGACAATTGCCAGGCAGAGTTCTCAGCTATCTTGAGAATGGCTGTGTCTTCTGTTAAAGGAAGTTACCCTTTGTCACAACTACATTTGTGGCAGCAATGCCCAGTCTGATTCAAACTCTGTGATTCCCATGGTCTCTTTCATTATGTAAGATCAGTTCTTCTTGACTGATCTAAAGTTTTACTAAGGTGACACCTAGGGGTACTCTCTTGCTAAGAACTGGCTCTACATGGTTTGAAGAACTATTATACTAAGTGATTGTGATGGGGAGCCTCCTACTGAGAGTTCCCTCCTATTTATACATGAATATCTACAAATGATGTCATGCTATAATCATGGCTTCACAGGAGGTGGTTTGTGGAGCCAGTGGTGCTCAGCTAACTCCTCTGGTGGAGCTATGCTTCTAAATGACTGAAATGCTGACTGATTCCTTCTGGAATATTCTATGAATGATTAGCTCCACTCTTGATGTCATAAGTTGAACCCAAGCCTATAATGACATCATGAATTATCTTTCTTTAGAGCGGAGTAACTGCAATGCTTTCCCAACCATAGGAATATCTATTGTTTGAGCACTAAACTGAGCACTAAAGTAAACTGTTTTACCTTTGCCATGTGGATACTTTCCTTCTGTAGGAATGTCTATTGTTTGAATGCTATGCTGGGCGAAACTAGGCACTAAGGCAAACTACCTGACATTACCCCCCCTTTGCCACTAGCGTTCAGCTTCAAATATACTTCTACCTGATCTGGTAATTGCTCCTGGGACCATGGCCTTGGTGCTCTTAGATTTCTGTCCTAGAAATCTCTTATTTCTTCTTCTTCATTCTTGACATGCTCCAATGGTTCCCAATTATCTTCTTCTTTTCCAAAGCCTTTCTATCTGACTTTGTATTCTATCTTGTTTCATACAAGCCTAGAATTTAATATATTTTTTCCTGCTTCATATTCATCTCCTTCTATGATCACTGGTGGTAATGGCCTTAGTCTGCAGTTAAATTTATCTTCACTCACCTTTTCTAGAAGAGATACATGAAAGATGTCATGAATGTTCATGCTTGCTGGTAGTTTCAAATGGTAGGCTTGCTTTCCTATTTTCCTGATTATTTCATAAAGGCCTAATCTCTTGTACTCCAACTTCCTTGTTGGTTGATCCGTTTGAATATGCTTTCTGTTAAGCCAGACCTTATCACC
>WSTV01000707.1:0-14376 GCA_019632285.1 Tulasnella sp. 332
GATTGTCGACGACTGAGTGTCAACTCGATAAACCTTCCGAACGCGTCGCTGCTTACTCGTCTGCTCCGAAATGAATATGGCGATCACATTGAAACAGTCGAATGCACAACGTCTTGTTGCTATTGCGATACAGTGGTTCTGAGGGGATTGTCGCCAGAGCGCGCTGGCCCTGTGTAAATGTCAAATCCTGCAAAATGGCACTCAATCAATATGTATATAATGATTTCAGGTCTCCCTCGCATGCGGATTGTGATCGACGTGACCACGAGGACCGAGTTCATCGTGGCTTGTATTTGGCGGGTCGAAAGCCTCGGTGCTCGGAGAAAGAGAGGGAAAGAGGGACACAAAGGCTGGCGCTTCTTCTCAGTTCGATCAGGTACCCGTGCCAGTTTAGCGGCGACTGGCTTCCCCCTTGGCTCAAACCAAAACCACTGGTACAAAACCAGAGATATTTTACCTCGTACATCCCAGAGGTCTATAGACGGGCAGAATGTATCCCAAGGTCATGGTATTGCCATTTCTCAGCATAGCGAGAATGCTGATTTTGCTCCCAAGCCAGACATGGACAGACTCTGGTCCTTATGCATGACCTTCCGACGTGTGCGTAAGTAGCTCTCGTATCGCACTTCTAGAAGCCCGGATGTGTCTAGGCTGTAATCATACATTCCACGTAGATAGGTTTACTAGCCTCAAAGAAACTGTAAGGATACACGGTATTCTGGAGAGAAACATATTTGGTCTGAAAGTGTGGATAGATGAAACGCATACATAGGATTTGTAATGAACGTGTTTTCAGAGTATCCCATGTTGTAGTCTCCGAGCCTAAGCGCAAACAACTGCGCCGGACGCCGGGCCATCAGTGCGGACTCCGCTCAACGAAACCTGGACAGCCCCAAGTTTGTCCAGTCAGCAGAGGCCTCAATGAAGAGTCAGGCCTCCTTCGAAGACTTTCTCGAGGCCTTGTTGGAACAGAGCGCCGTTTCCGAGTGGCCGTTTCCATCGGACAGCAGACGGCAGAGTGAGCAATACACCGCATCGACTCCAATAGCACGACGCCGCTTGACTACGCGAGAATCAATCGCGATTGAAGACACGGGTAGAGGATGTAACGCATGAGAAAGCCACGCGGCGTCGAGGCACGGCAGCATGGAAGACATGAGGTCGCGACAGGCAACGCGACCTACCTGGCATAGAGCGCACCACATAATGTGCCTTGAAACACGATCCCGACAGGCTAGACGCAGTCGTAAGCGCTCATCTCCATGGGAACAGGGCCCGTTACCTGGGCGGCCGTGCGCACAGATCGTCACCACTGCAAGAGTGAGAATAGCATCTGCACTATGACCAGTAAGCCACACGGGACTAGCAAACCGTTCTTGTATGCCTGAGTAAAGTTCATGACAGCTGGGACTTAATGAAACTGGGATGTGCGTTGATCAGTGGAACTGCCCACCGCACTGTGATCGGGGTGGCCAGGGACGTAGAGAGCACCAAAAGACTGCAAGAAAGATCTTGACCCATACTTGCGCGCTTAGCTATACGTTCAACGCATCAATTCGAAACAAGGCTCATACGTTGCATCCGAAGGCGGTACTGGTGACAGCCCCCAACGCGCATCAGATTAGCTCTGAATGCGGTTTGGCTGTTGTGTACTGGTGGGGCTGGCAGGTCAAGCGCTGGGTATAGTCCCGTTCTGGGGTGCTCATTCTCTGGAAATTTCCGTCATGGAGTCGAGTTCGGAAGCCAGCAACTTCACGGGTATTGCGGCGCGGGAAAAACCAGCCTTGATCACTAACGAGTGGGGCGAGTAGTGACCATGCACCGCTCAGTGGGCGCAAGCGGGTAAGTCTTGACAAGACCGAAGCTTTCCAAGGCTTTGTCTTCTTCGGAAAGAGCATCCAACCAGAGAGCCCCACACGGCGGGGCGTATGCGGGAAAATCTGAGGTCCAGGTCGCCATCCATTGCGATGATAGTTGCAAGACTCGCAAAAGAGGCCCGAGGTCCAATCTTTTCCAATTAAACACACAAAAGGGAAAGGTCAGGAAGCTGGATAGAAAGCAGTCGAGGCCAGAATCTCGGCGAAATACCCGCGCTTCTCAAAAACCAGGGCGGGGTTGTGCTGTCAAAAGAAAGATATGTGACTCCATCGAGAGGCGAGGGCCTTTTGGGGATAAGCCGACTTCGCCAACTAAACACAGTCTCAGCTCCTGTCTCCGGCAGTTCCGGCAGAGAAGAAGAGGCGTCCGTCAGCCAGAGTAGCGATCACATGGTATGCTAACGTGAGCGAGATCTTGCCTGGCACACAACCTTCGACCGCACTCGGTTTCAAGGTTGGAGAAGCTCCCGTCCCCAGCAGCCTTCCACAAGAGTCAAAGAATATGCCTCGGGCCATATGCAGTCATGGATTTTTCCATGATAGGCTTGGAGCAAAGCCTCATCACGTCATCCTTGCCAATGCCGTTCAGATCCTTGACGGGAAGACCTGTCTGTGTGATGCAATAGGCGGCCCTGCAATTTGAAAGTTGACCGAGGAGGCTTGGTAGGGCCGCGTGACCAAGAAAGCCGTGCATATCGATTGAATGTGCGGGAACCCAGGTACCGGAGGCATGAGATGCTGCAACAAAGCTCTGCGGATGAGTGAAGCACCACCCAAGTGAAGCACCCTCGAGCTGTAGACCAACTCGCACACCACACTCAACCAGAGCAACCGATGCTGTAGGAGCAGATAATGAGTTATTTGTGATCGGTCAGCTCGTCGTCCCGAAGTAGAGTATCAATCATACTTGAAAAGGAGCGAGTTACGGACGGTGCAACTGCAGTAGGCTGTGGGATACACTCTTGAAAGCAGACAGCGAGGTCGTGGTGGTAGTGGAAAGAGGGGGGCAGACTGGGAGGGGAGTGCTCAACACATTGTGACCTGCAATTACGAGCGTGTCTTGAACGCTACCAGGCCACGTGGCGTTCGAGTCATGTTGTGCCAGTCTCTACCATCCAGCACAGCCATGCGTAGTTGTTATTGCTAATCTTACGATCTGTCGTATATATTGCTGTGCTGTCGCTTCGGCAGGCGGGGCATGGACTTGAACTCACAGCCTATAATTTCGGAGGGACTTTCAGTAATTCAATTCTTTCGTAACTCTGCTACCTATGCATCTGTATGCCAGGTAACGAGGTGCCCGGAGCCAACGAAGAAGAGAGCGTTACATAACTGGTGTACACAGAGAGACCCTGAAACTTCACTCGTGGAAATCCAGTTGGCTTGACGTCTTTCTGATGTAGGATGTCCGAAGTGCCAGGCTTCAATGGCAAGCTTAACCCATCTCAACGACAGTCGTGTTGCCCACATAAGACAGATGAATCGAAGTCTACAAGATCAACCTCTTCAGGAGCGAGACGTTACGTGCACATCGGCGCCCCGAGACGACAAGCTCACAGTACCTGCTTTTAAGCGACTAGAAGAGGGTTGAAAGTTCAGTATCTTGCGTGTTCTACATCAATGGCTGAGAGTGGCTCACAGGTTGGCACATGTTCTCGTAGGATCCGTCATTTCACGAGAGGTCGTACACCTATCCCTTGATCCTTCAAGCTTCTGCCTTCGTAACTTTTAACTTCCTTCTCATATTGCGCTGCATGGCCAACACAGATCATAGTCAGTGCACAACTCTCAGTCATAGCCGATACCACGTCAACTTACTGAGTTCTTTCGCTTTCTTCACGGGTGGAGTAGAATCGGAAGGTTCCTCAGCGGAAGGTGAAGCAGCTTTACGCTTGCCTCTGTTTTTCTGGTGGGGTTCACAAAGTTAGGTCTGTTACTGTGGCAAAATTGCTTGTGAAAGCACTCACAAACCGATCATCGAATGCGCGCTTCCTGTGGCCACAGGGTAATGTTGAGTTAGACACGACGGTTAAACGAAGCTTCGCTCGTGGCCATCACAGTACCTGGTTGTCGCCTCATCTTGTTTCTTCTTCTCGTCCTCCTCCTGTAATGATCTTGGCCATCAGTAAAGCTACTACCCTTAACTTTAGGTTATGATTCACCTTCTTGGTCCGTTGAAACCGTTCTAGGAAAGACCCGTCGTTGGAGAAGACATTGACTGGCTTGGGTTTAGAAGCGGACTGAGACTTAGCTGGAGGAACGGATGGTCCTGGAAGCGCAGGTGATACTGTTGTCGTCGGAGTTGATATTGACACTTCTGCCTTCTTGGGTGTCAAGGTGCTGGAATTAGGGTTGGACATGCTGTAGGCTGGTCGGAGAGGGCAGGAGGATCGGTCACGGTCACCGCCGAGAACGTTCCCTTCACACGGCGCGAGAGGCTGAACAACTCTCGATCGCTCAGTCATGAGGTCACAAAGTTCAATGCCAGACTCTCTGCATTCGCTGGCCAGTGCAATTACATTCTGGTGGATATCCAAATGAAGACCATGGAAAGGACGTTCTATTAATCATACTGTCGTCATCTCCTCAGCCACCTCCCCCTTCCTTGTCTCATCCACGACCCCCGACCGAGAAAAACTCAGGATACCCGCGATGTCCAAGAGTCGCACAATCTCTTCGGCTCTCGGAACTTCCATGTCACCCAGAATCTCGTTCACGGCGTCTAGCTTGCCCGTCTTGAGAGCAGCCTTGAAGTTATCCTCAAAGCCTTCGAATATCTCCCACCGCCGCTGCAATGCTTGTCTCACTTCTTCGGGGTCAAGACTCTCGGTGCCGGGTCCCTCGATTCTCAAGTCCGCCGGTGGCGGTCCGTCTGGCACGTTGAACCCGATCTGTTGCGAGGGATCCTCGGCCACCAACTGGATGCGCTCCTTCCCGCCAGCATCGTCCTCCTGGGCTGCGGCAGCAGATCTTTCGAGCAGCATCTTGTAGGTATCTTCCAGGTCCTTGGTGAATGCCATCTGTGCTCGAGGATCACCCCCTGTCATCCTAAGCGGGAAAGTCAATTGACGTTACGCAACGATCGAGGGTGTAACTTACCTCTTGAAGAACAGTCGTACACCGTCCTTTCCAAGCTTCTCGCAGTATTGAATTAATAATGCTTGATGAACGCACTGCTTCGCGTACTTTTTGTTGCCCTTGATAGCAGCCCGGAAGCCAGCAATCACCAGCTGATCGTATGTTCCGGTTGCTATGACCTGCCGCGCATGGCCCTGAATGAACGTGAAGGATTGTTCAAACTGCCCAAGCGGTATGTGAGAGAACTCCAAAAGCGTGGGTGTGAGATCTGGGATACGTTCGGGATCGTCGTCTTCGTCGTCAGCTTCCTCCACATCAACAGCTTCGTTAGTTGTCGGCACAGGAGCCGCCTAGAAGATATATAACTCCATGAATTATGGCCAGAGTGAAGAGGCGGGAACAAGAAGCTTACAGCTGAGGCTTTGGGGTTCAACACTTCGATCTCAGTCTTCTTTGATGTAGCTTTCGCATTCTTCGGCGTTGCTGGTTCAGGTGGTGGTTCTTTCGTGACGGACTAGCAGAAACGCCGGATTGAGTTGCAAATTGTTAAATGGCCGATAGAATCGATGAACACTTACCGATGCTGAAAATCCTTCATGAATATCATCACTGGTAATCTTCTTCTTCTTCTCTGTAAGCTCATCCTGAAGCGCATCCTTTGCCTCATTATCGGCAATAGTGAGCTTATCCATATGCTCCTTTATCGTACCAGCCAAGGTACTTGCATCGGGTTTATCGACGCCCTTCGCTTTCAAGTCATCCCGAATCTTCATGAGCACGTCGGACAGCATCTGGTCATATGGGACCGTGCCTCCCTTAGGCTTATCAGGGGAAGGTTGGGCCCGAAGGCGCTCAACGATGGAAGAGTACTTTTCTGGTCCACCATCCTCGACCTCTTTGTGAATGGTACGAAGGCGAGGGATGAGCGTCTCATTGGTAGCGATGATGAGCTCGTATTCTGCGATGCGCCGCTTTTGGGCCTCGCGTTTTTCGTGGATGTCGCGCTGCTTCCATCGAACGAGACTCTTGTGGTCGACGTTTGGGTGACCTTCAATGTCGGAGTCGTCAGAGAGCTGTGGGGGATGCGAGGGCGATCAGCGCTTGTCAGGGCTGTGAAGAGGATGGCAAGACTGATGACGCACTTCGAGCTGATCCCATTTCGAATAGTTGAGAGGCATAGGTGGATCGACAGAATAAGTGTCCGGAGGTCGAGTGTAGGTTTGGCAGTATCGAAGAATGAGAAAAGTGTCGGGGGTGATCAAGGCGAGGGCGTCTAAATCTCTGCCTGAACCGACTCGTATTTGTCACGGTCACGTTGCGTACACTCTCGCACATTCCAGAAGCCCGTCCCAAAGATGCCGCTAGAGACTTTGAATCAAGGTAACATAGACTACTTGGTTCTCCTACTCTTTCCCAATCGTTTGGCACCTCCTCTAGAAGAAGAAGAGCCGCCCCTTCCTCCTCCTCGACCACCAATTTTGCCACCACCACCACCACCACGACTGCCGCCTCGCCCGCGCCCACGGCCTCCACTGTCAAAAGCGTCGGTTGACTCCCTAGTATTTGACTTCGCATGTCGGTTCCCCCCAGAGCCCCATTGGAACTTGGCATCTCGAGCTTGACGCGGCAGTTTCGAGGCTCCATCCTTGCCCCGACCCCTTCCATGTCCACGGCCACGCCCTCTGTCACCAATGTCACTCCGCTTTGAAGGTCGCTCGGCAGCATCATCCAGTGCGATGTCGAACGCGTCGTCGTCTTGCATTGTCTCCACACCTCCACGTTCTATGCAAAGAATGGGAAACCCACCATGAGATTAGCTCACAAGGAAGCAAGGCTTCTCCACTTACTTCGCTTTAAGCTCTTGATGCTGTCCAACATATTTCTTTTATCTTTTGCGCGCTCCTTGATCCTGTCCATCTGGATCTGCTTTCCATATTTCTTGAGGTTCCGCTGCTTCTTCGCCTCTTCACTCTTTTTTATGAAAGCAGATTCGTCGAGAAGCTTAGTGCGGATGCGCTCCATGTGGATGTCACTCTTTACCATTTCCGCGAAGTAGTCGTCCGGGCGGGTGAAGGGTAGAGAGTGTTTTTGAGCTAGCAAGAGGGATTGTTGGGCGCAATGGAGAGCTTGCTTGTAGCTATATAGAACGAACGTGGATGAGCTCGGCTCGTTACGTCTACGAAACGGATATGCTCACAAAGCAACTTCTCTGTTTAGGTCGTCGTTGTGATCAACATCGTCCATTGTCTCTGGGTACGTTGTGACCAAAGTCTCTGTCCACGGCAGAGACGAATCCAACTTGATGGTATCACGTATACGCTGGAGCGCAATCTATAAACGCTCGTACTAGTTAGTTCACCAGACGTGGGATAGATAAGCGCAATCCCACCTTATTGTTTACAACGACCTTTGGCGGTGTATCTGCTGCTTCTGCCACATCTTCATCTATTTCCATCGATTGATCCACCTCATACTCGTCGTCTTCATCTTCGTCATCTTCACTATCCCCTTCGTCGCCGTTCTCTGCGCCGTCCACAGATTCGTCCTCGTCTCCGTCCTCGCCCTCGTCACCACTTGCAGCCTCTTCATCAGGTCCATCGTTCAGACCGTCCATATCGCTCTTGGTATTATCAGCAATATCTTCGGCCGACTCGTTGTCGTCATCAGATCCCAGGGCCAGTTGAGCTTTAGCGAAGTCGTCCAATCCATCGTCGCCAAGAGCCTTCATGAGGCGCTCCATTCCTTCCTCGTCAACATCTTCCTCGTCACCATCGTCCTCATCATTCTCATCTTCTCCACCCCCGCTGTCATCATCTTCCGCTGGTAGTGTCTCCAAAGTCGCCTTAGATGTCGATGAGGTGATCGAGATTTTTGACTGATTTTTTGTAGCTGATCCTCTAATTGTGGCGGCGGCCTTCGGGGTCTGTTTACTCCTAGCCATGACAATGAGAGTCCAAACAAAAGGATGCGTTACAGGAGTGAATGGAGGGACGCTCTGGAAAAATCTCTTTGCTTGGATATGTGTTGGCGCTCGAAGGATGTTCAGGTTTGACTTCGGCGTTCTCCATGGAGGAGCTTCCTCGCAGCTCTTGTCACCACTACCATTACCACACGCTTATCGGCTGATCGCAACTGATCACAAGCATCAAAACAAAATAATGCAGATCATGGAATGGTAGGATAAGTGGATACTGTTTATGGATCATTCAAAGCCATTGGTTCCTCAGAGATTGACATTTTTGTCCGAAACCAGGACGCCTGGAGTCTTCTACCGACCCGGCGACATAGTTAGCTACCAAGGTGATAGCTATCCTAGCTAAAATGTACGAGCATATACAATACTCATAGACTGTCACGCCTCAGGGAGAAATTACAGGAACATCCAAGGTCACTCCAGCCAGATCGACTGGGCGCCGCCTGTGGCCCCAGCTTTGTGGGGAGACCATGGCCCTTCGTCGAACTACGGTAGTATGCCTGAGATGCCCACACCCATTGGTAACCAATATGGTGCTACAGCTTGGGTACCGCCCGTTCCCCCCATCGGACGACGCCCCAGCCCACTCCCCTTTCCAGGCACGGCTCCTAGCCCTCAGTACAATAATCGTCCGGGACCACCACAGCCATTCACCCCTTCTCGCTTCTCCGCTCCGGAAGACCCAATTGTTCCTACATACCAGCCATCTATCCCAATGCCCAACACCCGTGACATTCCGACTCCGTTTGGGAATCCTGCTCATGATAGTTTGCGATACCATTCATCTGCAGAATGGATCGATGATGCTAAGAGACGTGCCACAGAGCTCAGTATGTGGGGTCCGAAGAAAACGATCAACTGGGTGCGTGTTCTTACTTGTATGATCCCGAACATTTAGGCCCTTGTTGGAGATTCATACCAGCTGCATACCCTCGCACAGCTTCTGGTCGAGCCTGCAGGAAACATTCCTCCCACCGCTATCCAGGCAGGTCAAGCGAGCGACGGCGCGCCTCTCTACATAGCCCGGAATTTCCATGAGGTTAGCGACCTCCTCTTGACTATATGCGGCGCGATGCCCTTCTGAATCTAACGGACCTTGAACAGGGTGGAATGCGTAAGTTTGGGCTGAATGGGTATAAGGAGCATGACGTTCCAATTGACTTGTGGTGGATAGATATTGGATGGGCTACTCGCAATGGCGCCAGTCTCAGTTGGGGAGGAGCTGAGGTCCCTGTAAGCTTCCCTCATACTATCTAATGAAATTCTTGCCTTTCTTATCTCATCCGATCTTGTTTCAGTTGACAACGTATGAGGTGCTGATAGGAGAAGTTTATTCCATCTCCTGGGTGCCTAGTGGATCAGTCGGCAGGGGTATTCCCATCGAAGCTGGGTACGAAGCGGATGGAAAGCCGCTATGGGCTGCCCAGGTTCGTTTTGGTAACGCGGTTCTCACTGGGAAGACGGCAGGATGGGATACGGGTGAGTATTTTCCTTCTTTGCCTGGTGTGGCAGCGTATTTTGACGCGCATATTTGGTGCAGGTGCCTACATAGGCATCGAAGGATCAGAACATCAGATTGGGGAGTACAATGTCTTAGTTGAGACCTAAGAATACAATAGCATAGTGTACTGCTTGGGCGCTAGTAAGGATCTCACCATGTGCCTGCTCAGTAATACGCCGTGTTGCGCCGCTTGGACACGTCCCCATACACCTCATCCGCATTCACCCTTTGCTTCGCTCTACAGTTCTTTACAACATCAGTATCTTGGCCCAGTTGACGACTACGTCAAGATGCCTCTATCGGCGGTGATGAACAGACACCGGATGGCCAGTTATGCTCTCTTCTCCAGCATTCTGGTTGGTCTTGTGGTCGTCAATGGATTTAGGAAGCACAGCAACTTCTACTCCATTGCTGTCTACCTCTCGAGGAGTAATGGTAGCGTTCTGGTAAGGGTATTGACACTATCTTAGCGTGGAAGGTGGAGATTGACCGATATGCGTGTGGTTATTACGATCTGGACTGTAATCCGGGTCCTGTAGGCATTGGCCAACTTCGGTCTCTTCTTGACGCTCAATGTCGGTCGGGCATGCCAGAGGGTGTTCTTCGGACCTCTACGTCCGGTGGAAGTTGAGGTACGCTCCATACCGTACGCATTACGCTAGCTGTCACTGATCCCGTCTGTAAATCATAGCGCGTCTACGACCGAATGTGGTTCTTTGTGACAGAGTCGCTCCTCGCGTTCACCATATTCCGAGACGAATTCGACACTCCCTTCGTCGTGATGTTCGTGGTGCTACTCTTCCTCAAGTGCTTCCACTGGATCCTAGCGGACCGTATCGATTGGGTGAGACAGCCGCACACTATTTGGCCTGTGTCTCAACATGCTGCTCATGTGGCGACATGCGATATCATTTAGATGGACCAAGTGCCGTTCCCTGGACCAGGAGCCCTGTTCCACGCTCGAACGGTCGCCTTGCTGTTCACGCTATGGGTAGTTGATCTCATCATGACCGCGATAGCCCTTGAGAGTTTGTTATCTCATGGCGTAGGGTGGATTATCCTATTCGCCAGCGAAGTAAGTTTGATTTCTTCAGTAATTGACTACGGCTAATGGCATGTTACATTGGCTCAACTTAGTATGGAATTCTTTTGGCAACCCTTATGAACTCTTGGTTAAAATACGTCATCGCCGCATATGACCTCCGAAGAGCTGCCACTCGTGGAGGAGAGAATGCACCTGTCTGGGAGGATAGGAGCATGTACATTTTCTATATTGAACTCATCACAGGTGACATAAAAAGTTATTCGAAACTCGGACCAAAATAACTGATGCTGAACTACATGTATAGATTTCTTCAAGCTCTCCATTTATCTCATCTTCTTCGGTGCCGTCATGACGTTTTATGGCCTTCCACTCAACGTCGTTCGCGATGTATATATCACTGCTCGGTCGTTCGTAACTCGTGTACAGGACCTCATCCGATATCGGAGCGCCACGAAAAACATGGACCAGAAATATCCTAACGCGACCAGGGAAGAGCTGAATGGGACCTCCGATCGGACTTGCATTATCTGTAGAGAAGAGATGGTTCCTTTAGAGGCGGAGGCTGCTGGTCAGCCGAGGGATGGGCCAAACGATACGCCTAAGAAGCTGCCGTGTGGCCATATCTTTCACTTTCATTGTCTACGATCGTGGCTCGAAAGGCAACAGAGCTGCCCGACATGGTGAGATATTAGTCCTACCGTCCCTATTCCCCATTTGGACGCTTATTTGTAATCATTGTGTCGCCAGCCGGAGATCCGTACTTGAAACCGCCCCGCCTACACAGAACAACGCTGCCGCGCCCCCGGTACCCGTCCCGGCTGCGCCCGCACAACCAGCACCAGGCGCACTACCGATCCCTCAGAGACAAGCTGGAGATGCGGATAGGGATAGGGATCTAATCGCGGAGACGGACGCGTTGTTGGAGAGATTGGGATTGCGACAGCCCGGGGAAAGAGCTCGTAATAATAATCCTGGCGGCGGCGGTGCGGGGGATACGGCGACCTTGCCGCCGTCAGGGCTTCAACCGACGCGTTCTTCTGCGCAAGGATCTCCAGCATCGCCACCGGCGCCTATGCAATTTCAAGGATTTTCGGTCGGGGGTGTCTGGCAGCCTTGGCACCATGGGGTTCCGCCGCCTACCCCCGCTCCGACAACGAAACCAATCCCGACACCCACTGTACCCGCCACCGGGATTAGTGGAGAGGCGTCGTCTTCAGTGAATGAAAGGACGTCCGTAGCTGAACCAGCGGCAACGACTACTCATCCGTTAGATGGAGCTCCTGCTGCCGCGCCGACACCACGAGAAGCAGCGGCTGCGGCTGCGTTGCGCAGGTATGGTGGCGTTTCTGGTTCGAGTCTGACCATACCTCCTGCGGCAACAAGCTCGTCAAATCCACCAACAGCGTCTTCATCCTCATCGCCAACGCCAGATCTTTCTTCAAGTGCCTTTTCTTCGTCCCGATCGCCTACCATGGCTTCGTTATCAACAGCACCCAAACTCATACCTCTGTTCGATCCATCATCTGTTAGCACCCAACTCTCACAACGATTACCTTCACCTTTCACCACGCCGTTTGCAGGCTTCCCATTCGCATCACCCTCTCCCGCGAGTAGCCACTCATTGTCTGGCTTACAGCCTTCGGGCATCACTATGCCATCATCGTCCTCCGTCGCGCATGGCTTATCAGACAGTCAACTCGAGAAATTGGATCGATTGACGAGGGAAGGTATCGAGGAGAGGTTGAAGGTATTAGATGGCGTGCAGACGTCGTTGTGGAAATGTGTTGAGGATTTGACGAGGATGAGGAGTGTCTTGCCTCCTCCATTGTCGGTCGATGAGGATGATGGGGTCATAGTGGATAGCGGGGGCAGTAAAGGGAAGGAGAAGGCATGAGGTGCAAGGTAATAGTCACCATTCTGTGCGGCCATGATGAATTATATACATCCAGACTCTCATAATGTATGATCGCCTGCGCCTGCGCCATTGTGTCCTTCTGAGGTAACCTTGATCCCGAAAGTCGCGCTTACGGCAGCACATGGAATGTCCAGATTATAGGGTCTCTGAACTGTCTCAATTTAGTCTCCGGGACCTTATCCTGGGGGAGGTACGTAGTGTAATAGGCTTCAATAGACCAGACCTTTTCGTGCGTATGGCGGAAGGGCTTAAACCCCGAAGCATCTCAGAGGGTACAACGCGACCGCCTCTGCAGCGGCTGCGTCATCTCCAACGTGCTTGTTGTGGCGTGGACCAGTTCACAACTGAAGCTCCTGCGGAAGAAGCCCAGTGAAGTCATCAATTGCAACCCCCCCTCCTCGGGTTCCAAGATATGGTGCGCGCTCCCGTGCCAGACTGAGAAAGTGTTCAGGATCTTACAACCAGATGTACCTGCAGTATGACGTGGGAAACCTACGGCATCTTCGACCACTAAGGATGCTCATCTTTGAGTCGTACACATCGTACTTCATCTGGAAGGCACGAAATCTTTAAGCTCATTCGAAGCTGCTTCGGGACGATCCATGTGCAGCACGCTACGTTGTGCACACGGCCTTCCCTGCTCTATCATCATATCTCAGAAATCGGAGCTAGTAAAATATAAAATGTAAAGAGGATTTTATAGGTGCTATCAAATGTTGTTGTTACAATGGCAAGCACATTTTTGCGCAGCCGTTACGATGGTACTTCTCCACTATTGCTCGATAATTCGGATCGGCTAATGCCCCGAACCTGCTGTGAAGACGCCCTCCGACGGGCCAAAATCTCCTCCGTGGCTCGAAGCTCAGCATCGAGCCTCTCCATCCTCATCTCGTGTTTCCTTCTCGGATAGCGGATCCCTTGGGCACATTGCCACACGGCAATTATGGATAGCACGATGGCTGTCACGACCCCGACGACAGCCGCGATACTGGTGAGAGTTGTTCCAGAGGGGTCGCCGGAAGAAGGCGAGGGTGTGGACATCGGCATGGGTAAGGCGCCGCTGAGCGTTAAAGTTGCTGGGACCGCTTTATCGACCGACATCGTGTTCCATGCTTGATTGGTGTTGGAGGTATGCGAACGATGAAGCTTGGACGGGGCCATCATCATCGTGCTCAAGGTCTCGTCTGTCGGCGTCGCATTGTTGATGTCAGTGATCGTTCTGTGAGGAAAGGTCTATCACGGCATTGAGAACTTTCATCAGTTCCAAGGTACTATTCTAAAGAACCACCATAGCACCTACAGCAGAAGAGGCCATAGCCGTTTCTGACGCGCTGCGTTTGGCGCTAAGAGGAGGGGATGAGAATTGTACGATCATCAAACGAAACCTTGTGGTGTTGATTCGGTAGTGAGGGGATGGTGAGCGAGGGCAAGAAGAGGGGACGAATGCGAATCTGTGGAATCGAAAAGGAAGGGTGCTGTCCGCTTTTGTACTGCTAGAGCCGCCAACGTAGGGTCCGAACAAACTGGCCGAAAATCCCATGTCTCTGGTGCCATACTAACCTTTTCCGGGTCCACTCGCTGCTCAAGCGTGCAGTCTGCGTGTACTTCAGCACCGCGTGGTGTTGGCAGAAAGCCCGTCGGGCACCAGGGCTTGTGTAGGCCTGAGAGAAGGTGAGTTGGATAGGACGCGTCACTAAGCTGCACGGAATGGGCAGTTGTCGTTTTCTATGCTAGAAAAACCCGTATTGGTAACCCTGCGGAAGTGGAACTTCAAGTTCGGTTGACGGGCCCACCAGCCGGACGACAAACTCACTCGCATATTGTGAGATATTCTGCTTCAGAGCATAAACTAGCATCTCCAAGGCCACAGCCATGTTTCACGGACATAGGACGGTCTCAGATTTCGGCGCGATCACTTCTGTGCTAAAGAAGGGCTTCAGGACTGCGTGAGAGGCCCTCGATAACTTTGGAGAGCCCGAATGATTC
>WSTV01000709.1:0-14280 GCA_019632285.1 Tulasnella sp. 332
CCTTTTGAGATACGTCTGGGATCATTCCACACTTGTAGAAGGATATCAGATATTTTCGGCCAGCGTTTTGGTTCGCTACCCGGTGGTTGTTTGGGAGGGTGTTCCTCTATATCTAACCACTTCTTATAGAATTCGTAGATGAATCCGTCTAATCCAGGGGATTTTCCCCCCTGACTTGCAGCTACTGCTGCCTTTAGTTCCTCTCTTGTTATTGTGGGGCTTAGAGAGGCAGCTGATGTTTCGTCAAGGTGTTTAGCCCTTGCTAGCTCTATCATTTCCTGAATTGCTTCTTCCCTTTCGGGTGTCATCTCAGGTGCAGTCGTTTGTTTCTTGTGGAATTCAACAGCGACGTCCAGCATTTTCTTTGTGGATGTCTCCACAGTTCCATCATTGCGTTTTAGAGAAGTTATTGCAGCTTCCTCTGTCAATGCTTTGCCAATTGAGAACCAGTATTTATTAACTTGTTCCCCCTTTGCTCTGTATCTGGCGGCTGATGATGCAGCTTCTGCTTCCATCTTCAGTCTCTCGATATTCCCAATTTTCTCATTGAGCTTGAGGACAGTGTCCTGGAGCTCAATATTCGTTGGGTATGAAGGGCTCTTTTTTAAGTAGAGTGCCTGCTTCTTTAGTGCCTTCAGTGTTTTCCCTTTTAACACTCAACGCATTTCTTGCCTATCTGCGAAGATCTTCTTAATCTTCGCTTTTGCGTCCAGCCACACCCTCATGGAGTTTTCGCTCCCAATGGTGATCCTGTCTCCTACTGACAGTAGGTATTTCCTACATTCTTCTGTGGTCCACTCATCATCCAGATCTTCACTCTTCATCTTCCACGGGCCCAAGCCCATTTTAGGTGAGAAGTTGTCTGACATCTCCATCGTGACTACATCGTGGTCACTTAGGCCCATAGAGGAGGTATGGCCCCAGACATATGCCCTTTTGGACATGTGTTTAGAGATAAGAATCCTATCTAGGCGAGATCGGGAATGTGTTCCATCCCTGTTTTCTCTCGGCGAGGTCCATGTAAACATGTGTGTTACTGGGTTCTGTTCCCTCCACCCATCTTCGAGTTGGAGGTTGCACTGCATCTTCTGTAGCATGTCGGTTGATGCATCGGGTGGGGGTTTATTAGACTGTCTATCTATCGCTGCCTCAACATGGTTAAAATCCCCCATAAGTACTGTGGGTTTTCTCATTACCAGTTTATCCTCGAGCTTCTGGTAGAAGTTCAGGGCTGCGTTCAGGTCGTTGGGAGCGTAGATGTTCACCATCGACAGTTCCTCAGAGTCTTTCCATTTAAAGTTCAGCCTCTGTGCTCTTCCTTCCACCAATATTTCATTGGTGAAGGCGTTTTTTCCTCCTTTTACTTTGACCTTATCTTTCAGGACAAGTATTATGGTCCCAGCTGAGTGGCTGGTTCCTGGGTTGGGGAAGGCCCAGACTTTTTCGTCTGTGGCTTCTAGGTCCTGCGCAGCCTTGACAGACTCGTAGGTTTCCTGCAGGGATAGAATACCCCATTTGCTGCGCTTCATAAGCCTCACGGCTTGAAGGAGTTTATTCCCTGTATCCATTCCTCCGTGGTTTTGAGATGTCACCCCCGAACTACGAATTCCCTGGATATTCAGGGAGGCTATCCCCAGCAAAGCGTGTTGCTTCGCTAGAGTACAGCCTGGTTTAGAGCCAGAATTTTGGGTTTTAGCCACGCGACCCTGCCGGTTCCCCTGAGGGGGGCTTATCAGGGCACTTCTCTCTTACTGGCCATCAGGAGACGTGGGTTTCTCTAGATGGGCTGGTAACACCTGCAGAGATCCCGTCACAGGCGAACCCTCCTTTGCTGTGTGTGGTGTCTTCATTGGTGTTGTTGTTGGTGTGGTTGGTACTGGGCACCTAGGCAGCCCAGTCCCTTGGACTGTTTCAACAGTCGTGCGTACTTCATCTCTTATCATGACTCTGCGTCTTGTTTGTCAGGGGCGTTTATCCCTTGACTTGGCTCCAGGGCGCTGTTGGGTCGCACTGAGTTATCATAGTTTCGTCATATTGAGTTGTACTAAGGGCCTATTACAGCATATGATCGCGTTACAGGGTATAACTACTCTAGGTGGGATTCTAGAGTTTAAAGTTTATTTCAGGGTCTAGGCCTTGCCCTTCCCCTTAGAGTCTTTTCCTTTTATGATCTTCTGTTCTTGGTGACTTCAAAAGTGTCCACCACGCTCCACATGAGTGCCTTAAACCCGTTAGGCATCTTCATGTGCAGTAGTACCCCAGGGACCACCCACCACGTGCAATTCTCCCTAGGGTGGGAGAACGACATACAGGCCGTGCAATATGGCAGGGTCTCAACCGTTATGTCGCCCCTCGCCGCGTACAGTCCTGCCAAGGAGGGTTCCTTCCACTCCTCCAGTTTCACGAGGTCTGGGGCGAACAACACCCTCCACTTGAGGGTGCGTGCCTCCCCGGGTACCTCCTGCACCTTCCCCCTCGGGTCTCTAACCTTCGGTGGCGCCCAGTCGAGCTTGGCAAAGCGTAGGGACTTAGGCATCTTCTTCTCCTTGTCCTTCCACTCGATGATGTCCTTAAGGGTCACTTCTAGACCCAAAAGGAACTCAGCCTTGTGTGGTGGTGCGTTGACGAAGTCTAACACTATTCAATTGCCCCATGACTTCTGATCGTGAATCCAGAAGGCGAGGTCGGTCTCCTTGTGGGAGAAGGCAAAGGCGGGTACTGCAGCCAGATGACAACGAGCGTTGTGGTCAACGCAGAAGAGGGGGATATGGGAAGATGCTTTCCCATTCGTTCCTGTCATTAGGTGGATAATGTAGTCCTGCCTGGAGAAATCGGGTACCGCCTTCGTGTCCTCGATGTGCTGCAGGGCGGCCATGAAATGGTTCGTGTCGTCCTGGGTCGGTTGCAGGTGGTTGTGGATCGAGATCCACACCCAGGCTGCCTGGCTAGCGTTAGCAGCCATGAAGGTCGCTTTTTGTGTTGGCTTGTCGCGGACCATCGCCATGATGTGTGGGTGCGGCATGTATCTGTCAGCGTGGTTCTGCTTCATCAGCTTGATGAAGCGGAGCGATCCAGTCGTTGGCTTTTTCGTTTGGAAATTGAACTTGGCGTCGAAGTCTTCTTCGGCTTTCTGCGCCGCGGCCAGGGCAGCCTTTTCTTTGGCTGCGTCCTCCTCCAACTTTGTGACCTTCACAGCGCCTGCGTTTGTCTTGCCGAACTTGACACCTCGCCCCGGTATGAACGAGGATGGGCCTACGACTTCATGCATCCTCTTCATCGGGCGTTTGGGAGTGAGGATCTTGCCGGATTCAATAATCGAGGCTTGTATCTTGTTTCGGTATGGTTGGTCCTTGGGTGGGACTTTGATTACGTCTTTGGTAAGGCGTCGGGTATCTGCCACCTCCGTGTTGCATTTCTTTCGCAGCGCCGGTGTGGGCGACGCTGGGGCTTCATCCATCGAGTCATCCTCCGCTTCCGCAGGGGTCAGCCAGGCTTTTTCCATCGTTACTACCTCGGGCTCTACAACTGAGGCGAGGAGGGCGGTAGTGGCTTGTGCAAACGGCGAGGCCGAGTTCTCAAGGTGGTCCAGGAAGCTGCGGACAGCAGGACCTGGGGCTGAGCCATCGGTGAAGTTCTGAGCGGCTTCTCTGTGGTGCGACATGGTTGAGTGATCAGATACGTGGGGTATGTTGTTCAATTCGTGCTTTCTGTGATGTGGACTTTCTCCTAGTCATCTTTATAGCCCTTGTCGCTGTCGCAATTAAGGTTACTAGGCTCTTTTTTGGGGTAGCTCTCGGCTAGGGATAGAGTTTCATGAGTTCCAGGTGTTATCATGTCTGGAATTCGTCGTTGGCATAAGGTTTATGTGAAGAGCATGCAAGCCAGCATAGCATTGTTGTCACGGGGTGACCGTGCTTTTGCAATGAGGCGACGCCCTCCATGGTCGGAGGAGGGGGGAATCGTTGCCCAACGCTAGGAGTGATCTCGTAGGTTATGGGTGTACATTTCGTAGGTCATTTCAAGTATGGTTCACAAGTGTATATCAATATTTCAGCGCCATGCCGAGTCTTAATGATTCTTCACCTTCTATCCAAGCGGATGAGATTGTGACCTCCATCGGTGGCAGCATGTTGCTGGCTTCAGGGCTTCAACTGAGGCAGTAGCTGTAAGGCTACGCCTTTGGTTGGCAGGAGGACGTTGGCAGAGGCCGCTGTCTCATCCTCTTAGAGTGGTTTCCAGGTCGGTGTGATAGGAGCGGTCCAGGTCAAAACGACCTGGCACTAGCCCTCTCCATCACCGGCCCTTCTACCTACTCCGTGGTTTGCGTGTCGAGGTTAGCCCTACGCTAGTGTGTATGGTTTCACCCCCTCACCACTGTGAGGTCCTCGACTCCGACTTTGGGGGGGATGTTGTGGGTGTACAGATTGGGTGTTTCTTTGTTTCGGAGGTTGTAACAGAGAGCTGGCATATAGGTGTTGTGGAGCGGTTTTTTTTAGACACAATGTAATGCCACAATGGAAGGTCTGAGGGGAACCGCTGGATGACGTTGAGCACTAGGAACTCGATAGAGAGAACAATGAGATGTATAAGAGAAGTTGAAGAGCACTAGGAGCTCAATGACTATGAGTGGAGAGGAGAGGAGTTACAATGTATGAGAGGAGGAATACAAGACGTTGCGTGAGGAATAAGTCCTCTACACCTACTGGTATATATACATTTTACAGGAGTGGAGGATTACAAACAGAACACAAGTACACTGCGTGGCGGTGTGGGAGAACACGAGGATAGAAGTGCAGGGCAGTGACAGGTGACCTCCTAGCTGAGAGAAGAGTAGGGACAGTGAGGGAATAGAAGAGAAGCCTGCTGACTAAGAGAGACACATGATCAGAAGTTAGTCCAATGTGAAACCGAGAATAGTCCGAGATAATTCTGAAGTCTGTTCCCTGAGATAGTAGAATGTGACCTTATAGTAAGAGCCCGTGCTGAAGTTGTACTTAGGCGTGACATCCAGAAACCACCTCCTTTATAGTGTCATGACTTCATCCCACCTAAGTCCAACTCAAACATGGGCTCTCCCTCTATGGTCACATTCGACTCTCCCACAGAACGGACTTCGGAGATATCTCAGATCATTCTTGTTTATACCTTGGACTAACTTCTAATCATGTGTCTCACTTTATAATCCTTCTCTCGCTTAACCGTCTTCTCTTCTCTCGGCTAGGAGGTCACCTGTCACTACCCTGTGCTTCCACCCACATGTTCTCCCACACCGCCACGTAGTGTACTCATGTCAGCTTTGTAATCCTCCACTCCTGTATTCCTATATATACTGGTAGGCATAGAGGACTTAATCCTCATGCAATGTCTTGTACTCCCTCTCCTCTCTTCCTCCTCTCCACTTACCACCATCGAGCTCTTAGTGCTCCTAGTGTCTCTTATCCATTATCTTTGTTCTTGTCATCAAGCTACTAGTGCTCGTCGTCGTCCAGCAGTTCCCTTAGCCATCCCTTTGTGACATTACGTTGTGTCGAAACACCACTCTATGACAATCTATGCTGGCAATCAGGTACAACCCAAGAAACCAAGAAATGCCCAACCTTTACATGCCCAACATCCAACAACTTGCCCAGGATACCAATAAAATCATCGCTTTCTGCATAGAGAAGGAGGACATCGAACGAGTCAAGAGAGCTTTACCTGGAAGCTGGGTAATCAAGGAACACCACACGTTCCCCAAAGTTTGCATCCCTTATTTCCCAAAGCGCCAACAACTTGCATGACTCATTGGCATCGACCCCTACATACTCCCCATCTACATCTACATGGAACTAGGAAAGCTCACTAGATTCCACATCCAGCCAACTACCTTTGAAGACCTCGCCAGGTGGGACTAAGCAGTCACGCCTCCCAAAAGGAACAGAACATATTGTTCCAGGGTCCCATCCAACCACGACTCAGACAGCGAGTCGCACACCACTATTCAACCCCCATCTCCATACCACGCCCCCACCACTCATCCTATCCAATCCATTCCTCCCATCACATTACCGCCAGCCATGGCACATCAAGCACCTACGTACGACCAGCTGCTAGCACAAATAGCAGCACTCGCCACGCAGGTGACCAACCTCACCACAAACGTAAACAACATGATAAACCAACCCACCCCCACACAACAAGCCGCAGCCAGCTACATCCAATTCGTATTCCATGGAAACCCAACACCACCTGGGCCCTCTATCACACAAAGACAAGTTTTGCAACTACCACTGAAGGGACCTAAGGTGGCGACTCCCGAGAAGTACGATGGAAAGAAGCGAGGCGATAAAGCCTACAAGTTCATAGTCGCCTGCGAACAGTACATCATAATGTCGGCACAACAGTTCATCAGCAACCAGGATTTGATCAACTGGACCATCAGATACTTAAGCGAAGAGGCACAAAAATGGTCATTAATAATCATCAAGGATCTGGCCTCCGCTAACCCCACCATCGATACCTGGGTCAAATTCAAAGAGTCCTTCAAGCATGCATTCAGCGATCCAGACAGGGTAGCTAAAGCCGAAACAGCATTGAGGAACCTGCGGCAAATAAGTTCGGCAGCAACATACACTGCAGAATTCAGCAAACACGCTCACCACGTCATATGGAACGACCAAGCACTGATGTCCCAGTATAAACTCGGCTTGAAGACTGAGATTAAGCTTGCCAAGGCTGCCTCTGTATGGGTTGCGACACTTCTAGACGTATAAGAAGAAGCAATTACAATAGACAACCGGCTCTTCGAGGCCCATGTGGAAGAATGCCGCCAAGCTCCCTGACCAATCGTACCTGCACAACATCATCCCCCAGCTCCCCCTCTTCTCCAGCAACAACGCCTGGTAAACCCCTACCTGCAGCAGGTCCTCCGGGATCGTGCACAATAACAACCGAGGCAACAACAGCAACAACAACAACAACAGCATTGCCCGCAACAGTGTCCAGGCACCCCCCATGATGCCAATGCTATGGAGATCGACCAGGGAGGTCGCTGACGCCTCACGGATGCAGAGAAGCAGAGGAGGAGGCAGGCTGGGGCATGCCTAAGGTGCGGCCAGATGGGCCATTTTGCCAGGGATTGCAGGGCTGTGCCCCTCGCGGTGAACGTGGGGTTGGATCGACGAGCAGAGCCTGCAGAGAACAGGGATGCCTGAGAGGAAGCAAGGGCTGCAGAGATGAGGGCTGCAGACAAGACGGCCGAAAGAGCTTTCGCAGGTGTAGACACCCAGAGGGATGGGCAGGAAGAAGGTGCCAAGCGCCAGGGAAACAGCTGGGACTGAGGTGCAATGTCATGTCACCGTCAGTCCCTATATGCTCATCAAACTTTTTTGATCCTTTATATTCTATGGTCGAGCTTCCTTCTTATGATGTACCCACCACTACTGTTATCACGGCTAACGCCCTTGTCGATAACCAATACCAAACCCATGACATCAAAAAAGACCCTGAAGCCCCACTAGAACTCGAAGCAACACTAAAGTTCGGAAAAATCGCGATCCCCATCCTTGCCCTTTACGACCCTGGCGCGTCATCTACATTCATTAACAAGTCCCTGATGGATGAACACCAGATCCCTAATTTTGAAATTCCCCCGAGACCAGCGTATGCCATCAATGGAGAACCAATACAACAAGAAGGCATCAATCGAGCAGTCAGATGCCAACTCCAGATCGAGAACCACGAAAACTCTTAAAAATGCCATGTGGCTGATATTGGAAGATATGATGTAGTCATTGGGTTGACATGGATCAGGCAACACCAACCAGAAATTGAGTGGTCGATGACAGCAGCAGACAGAATGATCTTCAAGTCAAGACACTGCTCACAATACTGCCTCCCAACACACATAGACACATACGGCGTGGACTCGAGAGCCCCGCAAAAGCTGAAGAAGAACAAAGAATTGAGAAGAACATTGGAAACCCTAGTGAGCAATCCTACCTCAGAGAAAGGAGCTCTAGATATTGCCTTCATCACAGAGAACGCTTGGAAAGCACATACTGTGGATGCTATTGACTTTGGTGTGTTCTGGCCACACGAACTCAATCCCCTCGAGATCGCAGAAGGACAGTCGCATGCGGCAAGGATCGCGGAGCAGGATGACAAGTCCAAACCCAAGAAAGAACCAGCAGAAGCAGTTCCCTCACAGTTCCATCAATACCTGGAGATCTTCAACAAGAAGGAATCCCAAGTCCTACCACCCACCCGTGATTACAACCTTTGCATCAATCTACTTCCTGGGAAAACTCCACCGTTTAAGAAGATCTATGCCATGTCTCCCACCAAGCTCAATGCCCTACGCGAGTATCTTGCTGAGAACATCAAGAAGGGTCATATCAGACCATCGAAATCACCAGCCAGAGCTCTGGTAATGTACATGAAAAAGAAAGATGGAAGCCTTTGACTGTGTGTCGACTACCGCGATCTTAACGCCATGATGGTTAAAAACCGATACCCACTACCACTTCCGAATGAAATCATGGACCGAGTCCAGGGAGCCAAAATATTCAGCAAAATCGATCTACGATCAGGATACAGCGACGTCAGGATAGCCAAAGGTGACGAATGGAAGACTGCCTTTAGAACAAGATATGGTCACTATGAGTACACCGTCATGCCGTTCAGGCTCACCAATGCACCTGCCAACTTCCAGCTGTTCATGAATGATATATTCAGGGACATGCTCAATCACCAAGTCATTATCTACTTAGACGATATCCTGATCTTTGCGAAGACCCAAGAAGAACACGACAAGATCGTGATGGAAGTCCTGAGAAGGTTGAAGCAAAACAACATCTGGGCAAATCACTCTAAGAGTGAATTCAACCTAACCGAGATCGAATATCTGGGGTTCATCATTAATGGAACCACCATGAGAATGGACAAAGCGAAGATCGCAGCAATCGAGGAATGGCCGGTACCAAAATCCATGTACAACATACAAGTCTTCCTCAGGTTCACAAACTTCTATCGAAGGTTCATCTAAGGGTATTCAAAGATCGCTCGACCCATGATGGACCTGCTGAAAAAGGGCAAGAATTTCATATGGGGAAGCAAGCAACAAGGGTTGCTAGACGCATTCAAAAGAGCTTTCACATCATCCCCAGTTTTGGCATTCCCCAACTTCGAGAAACCTTACGTGGTGGAAACGGACTCATCAGTCTTTGCCCAAGGAGCGATCCTGTCACAGAAAGGAGACAATGGGAAACTTCACCCCATCACTTATGCATCGAAATCGCTGTCGCCAGCAGAACAAAATTATGACATCTACGACCTTGAACTCCTAGCAATTTACGAAGCCTTCAGGGATTGGAGACAGTACCTAGAAGGGGCAAATGGACAGACCATGGTCATAACAGACCACATGAACCTCGAAACATTCATGACCACAAAGGAACCATCGAGAAGACAAGCCAGATGGAGTCAATTCCTGGCAGGGTTCGACTTCAAGATCGTCTATCGACCCAGAATTAAAGCACGACCCGACCCCCTCTCAAGAAGGCCAGACCATCAGCCAAGGGGGGAAGAAGAGAATTTCAAAACAATTCTCAAAAAGTTGCACTTCAAAATCAACACTATATCATTCTCAGATCAGGAGTTCGCAGATCGAATTAGGAAGGAACTCAGCAAAGACAAGTTAATGGCTGCTGTTCTAGCCTTCCTGAGAAACGAAACGCACAATACACCATCCAAGCTGAAAGAGAAGATGAGTGATTACTGCTTAGTGGACGAAGTACTCATGTATAAGAGGAAGATGTATGTCCCACAGAACTACAAACTTCGAAGAGAAATAGTGGAATTGTGGCATGATGCAGTAACAGCAGGACATCCAGGAAGAGCAAAGACGCTGGAACTCTTGGCGAGAACCTATTGGTGGCCGTCCATGACCAAATTCACCAACGACTATGTGGACCATTGCGATGCGTGCCTAAGGACAAAAGTCATCAACCAGAAACCCCAAGGCCCATTGCAACCACTAGAAGCCCCAGAAGGCAGATGGACAGACGTCACTTACGATTTCGTAGTCAAACTCCCAGTAACCAAATGACGAAATGACTCAGTACTGGTGGTGGTCAACCGATTCATGAAACAAGCCCACTTTATTGCAACCAAAGAGAGCTCAACAGCCCAAGAGACAGCAAAGATGTTCTTGGAGAACGTATGGAAGCACCACGGCATGCTGCTGCGAACGGTATCAGATCGAGGAAGCACCTTCAACTCCGAGTTCACAAAAAGACTATATGAACTCATTGGCATCAAACCGAGTTTCTCAACCACGTACCACCCACAGTCAGATGGACAGACGGAAAGGATTAACTCGTTGATGGAACAGTTCTTGCGAATCTACACCAACTACCGACAAGACAACTGGGACGAATGGCTAGCAATCGCAGAGTTCCAATATAATAACTCTACCAGTTCATCCACAGGAGTCACACCATTCTACGCAGAACAAGGCAGCCACCCTACAATATCCCCACAGACGTTCAATGACTCACGAGTCCCAGCAGCAGAAGAAATGGTGATAAAGATCAAGGAAATAGGCGAGGAAGTGAAGGCAATGTTAAAGAAAGCAGAAGAAAAGCACCGGAACTTCTACGACCAACATGTGCAGCAGGCGACTCCACATCAAGTCGGGGATTGTGTTTGGTTGAGCCGAAAGGACACCATCACCGGAACCGAGGCGATTAAGATGATGAGACCCTCCGCCAAGTTGGAACATAGAAGATTTGGACCATACGAGGTAATAGAGAAGATAGGAAGGTCAGCCTATCGATTGAAGCTCCCTGAGACGCTAAAGATACACCCAGTGTTCCATGTATTGCGCCATGTTAGCAGACCCGATTGAAGGACGAAGGACGTCACCTCCTACCCCGGTTCAAAACAAGCAAGGTGAAGAAGAATACAAAGTCGAGGAAGTTCTGGACTCGAGGTGGCACCAAACCCGATTCCAATACCTCATCAAATGGAAGGGGTATGACACCTTGGAAAACTCATGGAACTTCTTAGAAGATACCACCAACACCAAACACCTCATCAAAGAATTCCACCAAGCAAATCCAGATCGACCTCACCCAGAACGGTTGTATTGCACTTGCCCTACCTCTCATGCTCAACAACCTTAGAAGGGGTAAATGTCATGACTTTGTCCCACCTAAGTCCAACTCGAACACGGGCTCTCCCTCTATGGTCACATTCAACTCTCCCATGGAACGGACTTCGGAGATATCTCGGATCATTCTTGTTTATACCTCGGACTAACTTCTAATCATGTGTCTTGCTTAATAATCCTTCTCTCGCTTAACCATCTTCTCTTCTCTTGGCTAGGAGGTCACCTGTCACTACCCCGCGCTTCCACCCACATGTTCTCCCACACCGCCATGTAGTGTACTTGTGTCAGCTTTGTAATCCTCCACTCCTGTATTCCTATATATACTGGTAGGCGTAGAGGACTTAATCCTCACACAATGTCTTGTACTCCCTCTCCTCTCTTCCTCCTCTCTACTTACCACTATCGAGCTCTTAGTGCTCCTAGTGTCTCTTATCCATTATCTTTGTCCTTGTCATCAAGCTACTAGTGCTCATCATCGTCTAGTGGTTCCCTTAGCCATCCCTTCATGACATATAGCCATGATGGTATCATGACATCATTGGTAGATATTCATGTATAAATAGGAGGGGACTCTCAGGAGGAGGCTCCCATGGCAATCATCTCATATAACAGTTCTTCAATATCCCAAGCCAACTATCAGCTTTAGCTCAGACCCATTAGTCCTATCCCAGTCCTTAAGCAGTGAGTACCCCTAGGTGATACCTTAGTAAAACATCAGATCAGTCCAGGAAGAACTGATCTTACAGTGTGACTTCTAACTCCAATGGTGCTTTGTGGTCTTGCTTTATGTAACAAGGTATGTATTAATTATTGACATAGGCGTTAGCCATGACAATTGGTGGTAGGGGGTTTACAAAGAAAGACTCATACAATATGAAAGATAGAGGATTATAAAAGTTCAATGAGCATATAGGGACTGACAGTAGCATGACACTCCACCTCAGTCTTAGGCATTTCCCAGGTGCCCTGGACCTTCTTCCTACCCATTTTCCCAGGCATCTACAGCTTCCACAAACACTCAATCAGTGTGCTCCTCTACCACTTGTACCTCTGCTGCTCTTTCATCTCTGCAATCCAGCTCCCTGGGAGCTGCAGGTCTACCTGTCCCAGCATTGATGTTGAGAGGGGCTGCCCTACAGTCCCTTGTGAAGTGGCCCATCTGGCCACATCTTAGGCATGCCCCTGCCTGCCTTCTCCAATTCTTCTCAGCCTCTGTTGGGCATTGGCATCCTCCCTGATCAATCTCCATTGCGTTGGGATTGTAGGGGGCACCTGGACATCCTGACTGTCTGGGCTGTTGAGGCTGAAGCTGCTGCTGACATGGCAGAACTCCACCTCTTTCTCTTATTACCTGTTGCAGGTAATTGTTAACAGGACATTGCTGTTGTTATTGCTGTTGTTGAGGCAGATGAGGGGCAGGTGGCGCTTGAGGATGGGGGTGCTGGCGGCATTCTTCCATGTATGCCTTGTACAGGTGGTTATTGATGGTGATCGCCTCTTCCTGCACATTTGCTAGTGTGGTTCCCTATCCTGTGGCCACCTTAGCCAACTTGATTTCCACCTTCAACCCCAACTTGTATTGTGAGATCAGTGCTTCTTGGTTCCAGTTGATGTGATGGGTGTATTTGCTGAATTCTGCCACATATGTGACAGCCAACCCATTCTGTCTCAGATTCCGCAGGGCTGCTTCAGCTTTTGCTACCTGGTCCGGATCCCTGAAAGCATGCTCAAAGGAGTCCTTGAATTGACTCTAGGTGGCAATTAGTGGGTTGGGATGCATCATGTCCTTGATGATGATTAATGTAGCGACCTCTGTCGTAGACGAATGTAGAATGTGTTGGAAGCGTGGGAACGTAGGTACTTTGAACGTGCAAGTTACAACGTCAAAGGTTCTGGGTGCAGAGATCAATGGGTTCAGGGTACTTGTGTGACGTGGACGAGGGACAGGGGACAGGGTGTGCAGACAGCGCACGATGAGTTTGATAAAGAGAGGAGAACACCTTTGTTACAGAGGGAAATAACAAGAGGCGAAGTGAGGAACATACCTCCTCACTTCCTAACTACTTATACTAATTTACTACGAGGCGGTGTTCGATTACAAAGGGAGAATGTTAGAGAACAATAGAGAACATTCTGGTGAGGCTATGTCATCGTGGAGTCATGGGCACAGCAAACCGTAATCGGAACATAGAACTAACCCTGAGAGACGGGGATGTGATAATATCAGGAAAGACCGTGGGAACGGGGATGTGATAATAAAGGGAAAGGCCGTGGGAACGGAGATGTGATAACAAAGAAGAAGGCCGTGGGAAAGTAGAGTTCAAAAGTGTACTTATCGTTACTTGTCACGACGGTGGTCGTGACAATTAAAGCCTATTTCTGAGCCTTATCCACCAGGTATCCCATTGCCCAGTTGATCAGCACTTGGTCAGCTATAAACTGCTACACCAACAGGACCATGTACTGTTCACAGGTGGCTATAAACTTGTAGCATTGATCACCTTGTTTTTTCCCATTGTATTTGTCAGGCATGGCTACTTTTGGTCCCTTAGGTGGGAGCTGGGTAACTTGTTGTGTTGTGATTGATGGCCTGTGTGGTGTTGTTGGCTATGAAGATGTACTGGGCATGCAGGGCTTGAGCTAGGGGATGTGGTGCAGCAGGTCCTTGTCCTGCTATGGTGTTTATGTTTGTTGTGAGTGTGGCTAAGTGGGTGGTCAGGGCTGCTTTTTTTTTGTACCAGCAGGTTGTATGGGTTTGTTTGTGATGCCATTGCTGTGTAAGATCAGTTCTTCTTGTACTGATCTAAAGGTTTACTAAGGTGTCACCTAGGGGTACTCACTGCTTAAGGACTGGGATAGGACTTAATGACTATGGGCCAAAAGCTGGCTTGGAGGATTTGAAGAACTTATATATGAGATGATTGTGATGAGGAGCCTCCTACTGAGAGCCCCCTCCTATTTATACATGAATATCTACTGATGATGGCATGATACCATCATGGCTATAAAGGAGGTGGTTTCTGGAGCAAGTGGTGCTTGACCACCTTCTTTAATGGAGCCATGCTTCTAAATGACTACAATGCTGACTGATTCTTTCTGGAATGTTCTATGACTATCTAGCTCCATTT
>WSTV01000071.1:9093-32937 GCA_019632285.1 Tulasnella sp. 332
AACATGCATCCGTGTCATTGGGTTGAGTAGAAGCTCTTTAGGCTCCCCAAGCACATCTTCAGAGCCTCTTCTGTATTCATGGGCATAGCCAACAGGTCGACAACAGAGGCTCGCTCTCACGGCGCCTCTGATAAAGCGCCTATTGATCTTCAAGACATCTCCGTCTTTAAATTCGAGACCTTGGCTTGTATTTTGACAGCACCGTGAGCAATTTATCTGCGTCCTATTGGACATCAGATCCCAATACATTGGCGGCGTCGCCCAGTGCTCTCGGGTGGTCGGCTTCAATCCCCCTGCTTTGGAGGCGATCCCCAGGCTCTCCACCATGTGGGACTTTGCGGCGAACTCGCCATAAAAATGATCACAGGGCACACCGACCCAGTTAGGCATATCCGCATTGCGCCAGCGTACAACGTGGTGGAACTGCTAGCCCCAGCGTGCATTCTCCTATGTACGCGAGAGTCGTGATTAGCGTACGAGGAGGCTTCTCAGCTGGGCCTGCGTGAGACTGTTGTTTGGGTGAAGATCCGTGAAGAGGTCCTAGGATTTTCGACTGCTGTTGATCGCAAGTGTAAAAAGGTCGTCCACGGTGGTGACTTGCAAGCAACCCTAATGTGAGCCAACCGATTTTGATACATAACCAAGTAACATTGTCATTTGCAGTCCCCTGCTGTCAATTTAAGATCTGAAGGAACGTGACACTCCTGAGAAGGAATATGAATCCGACCATGGATCTGAAGAATCTAATGACTACCTAGGATTCTCAAACTTCAACTAGTTGCATGAGGGCGAGTAATGCTCATTTGTGGAAACTACTCATCAAGCCTATGTGGGTTCGGCTAAAGTGTTACAGTCTAGTCCGCTAGCGCCTATCGCGAGGCAGCAAGCAAGCGTGAGGAGAACACGCGAGACAACAGGAATGGAGGAAAGCCTTTTGAACCATGTCTGGGTTACATCTTATGGCATGAAAGTCTATATATATGATAGAACATTCTCGAAAAATTACAATGTGAAAAGAGTTGAAAAAGGTCATTTAGGACAACCGCACAATCTTCAAACCTACTTACGAAATCGTCGTTATCGCCTACGCCACCTCCGTCTCTCGGGCTTGCTGATAATATACATCTCACTGGAAACCTCACTCGGAATCTTCAACAGCTGGAAATCAAACCGATGCGGGGAGACATCCATATGTTGACCTGATCAGACGGAAGACCTTTAACTTGACATGAATGTCATACACACATGGAATTCGTAAGACATGGTTCAGAACCTCCCTGAAGAACACTTTGAAACTCAACACCTCGTGATTCGGCAACAGTCGAAAATAGTATGTGTAGCTCCAATTATATTTGCACTAACGCTCAAACTTCTCAAGAAACACATTACTATTGCCTGAGGCTGGATTTGCACACAACATACTACATCTCGTTCTTTGGGTGTACAAGCGACCGCGAATCGCGTTCTTCTAGCTTAAAATGTCTATATGGCTTGCGACTTTGAGGGCATTTCGGTACACTTGCTGCTGAACCCTGGGTAGAACATTGATTCCATCAATGAATCCAGTAATGACCTTGGATGCTGTCAATAGAGATCTTCTAAACTTAGCAGTTTATCTATTGCCCAGAATGAAAAGAGCTCAAAGGAGCGAGCACATGTCGAGGCAGCAGAAATGAGGTAGGTATCCGCAATAGACCTTGATTTATGAAAGCAAGGCACAAGTAGTCACCAGAAAACATCAAAAGGAACCATCTATTTAAGAATTGGGGATTGAGGGCAACCAAGTTGGTACAGAGGCAGAAAAACGATGGGATACGTGTTACAAAAGCTCGTTGGGGAGCTGAGATGTTTTACAAGCGTCGTGGTTGTGGCTGGTGCCGGACGGACGGTGCCAACTCTGCGACGATTTTCGGTTTCAAGAACAGTCTATGCGATCGGGAAGGTTCGTGTCGGTCTACAGGGGTCTATAGGGCCGCTGAGTATCTCTCATCACTGGGGATCAGACACTGCGTGGACCACAAAGCAAATTCTTGGAAGCTTCCGTGTCCGAATGGACCGGTCATAAGAGATGTCGTAAAGGCATTACGTCGGGGACGAGTAGGCGAGGTTCGGTTCTTCAAAGCAGGGTACCAAATCACGGCTATCAAGTCGTACTTCCACGTCCATCAATGACGGGAACTTTCATACGCTGATCCAGAGTGATCGGCGTCCGCTCCTCCCAGCGTCTCATATAACCACGGATGAGAGTCGTAAAGAGTCGACTCGGCCGCTTGGACGCGGGATTAGCGTGAGAGGTAGCGACTGGTCGAGAGGAAGACAGTGGAGGTATAGGCTGGTTGCGTTCCATCAACTCTCCCTCGTTGTTGCCACTGAAGTAGCCCTCATCGAAGAGAGTACTAGCTTGCTTCGTGTCTGGAGATGATGACGAAGAGGACTCCGGAGTGGTTGATCCCGATGATCCAGAGCTCGATCCCATGGACTCCTCGTCGTCTGCTCCATACCCTCGGTCGGCACGCGACACGTCGTCATGTTCATACGAGAATAGCACCACATCCTCTTTCCTCTGTGCCGCCTGATCGAGCTCGATCAGCCGCTCCTCATCAAGACACCAGAGCAGCACGCCCAAAGAGTACGCGTCCGCGAGTCGCCCATCAACTGGGACCCTCTTGTAGTTCGCAATGTACTTTCCGCCTCTCAGGACTTCGGGCGCCGCGAATGGATGCGCTGGTGGATGTGGGACCTCTGACGGAGGAAGTGAGGAGCCGGGAGGCGAGTAAAATGTAGATCGGCCAAAATCGATAAGTTTCACGATGTTTGGGGGGTGTGCGGTCGGGAGTGTGATGAGCACGTTCAAGCTGTTGATATCTCCGTGTGACAGCCCGTGCATATGGACATGACACAACGCGTCCACCAGTTGATTGAACCATTCCACCTTCAGCGTCTTATTGACCCTTTCTGTATTTTCCCATTTCGTCCCAGCCACGTTCCGCCTCAACGCGCGTTCGAATAGCGTATCACCCTCGACTTGCTCCAGCACCATCCCGAGCCCATCGATCAATCCCAAAAGCGCAGCAATGTTCTTATGCGGTCCAACAGTCTGATACGCGCGGAGCTCGGCGAGGAATTGGTTCTCCACATCGGGGGCATTGGTGTGAAGTTGATCGTTAACATACATCTGGACGAGCTGCGGTCGCTTGATGATCGTTTTGTAGATCTGGGAGGTCGAACCAGAGGCCCATGGAACGAGCCCTGCTATCCGTTCTGCGGGAGCGGGGATGGGAACCGGCGGAGGATAAGGGGTTGGTGAGGGTGTGACTTTTCACAGATGAGATGGACAACCGTCAGCTTATCGAGGCACGTTCCAAAGGCATGAACGTGTAAACTCACTGAGTTCGGCTGATGACATGAGACTCCCTATCCTTTGCAAAGTGGCGCCAGGAGAAGACGGGGGTGTGGGACTGGGATCGTATGCACGCCAACTTCCAGGCTGAGGTGCGAGTTGTGGCGCATTGAGCGCGCAGAGATTGGCATGTTGGGCATTGGTAACTGCAGTGACACGGGTGAAGAGGTTCGTTGCAGACTCCGACTTAGTAACTTGGCTAGGGAAGGGACGGGGTGGAGGACGGTGTGGACGGTGATGATGGAACATGTGCTAATGAGACTATACTAGGAGTTAGGAATTTGGTCCTGTGAAGGTGGCCGGTCTCATCGATACACGTACCTGCTCTTAAAGCTGTTGGAGGACGGCTGCGGTGCGGAGGTGACGGGAATAAACACGTACGTCTGGAGCAGCGGGCGCCGGACCGTTGCCGGCGGCAGTAACATAGTCAGCGTTGCAGCCAAATCATCACGACAACATTACTTACAGGCTCAGGCCTGGGCTGTGTTATCGTGCCTCTTTTGGACGTTATCGGGCGTGGTTCTGGTGAATGAGATCAAATCTAACGGGCTGGTGGAGCGTCGGCCGGCTGATGGGGATTCCTTGCGTAGGACTCTTGACGTTATGAGACTAAGGAATAGAGAAGAGCGTCTCAAAACTATGGTCGATATTATGTCTCCAAAGAGGGGACCGTTGGCTCCTCTGGGGTATTGGAGGCGTGGCGAATCTCGCGTTAAGCGGGACCTCGAGGAGTTGCGGTGGAATAGAACTTTACCACAAAACGACACCTAGAGTGAGATATCTATGCTCCTTTATGAACGGTCCTGTGGACGAGAGTCTAATTCGTTGCTTGGTGCCAGGTGAGGGTGGTTGAAGTCGTGCAGTCTCATTCGAAATGAAGAACGTGTGTGCTCGGCAGATCCCCGGTTCTCAATTCGGCCGTTTCTCCATTGTCTAAGACCAGACCAGGCTCCGTCGTAGTCCTTCTTTCCTTCCTCAGCATTCAGCAGCTTACGCTTATGAGGCTCACGGAAATCTTGCAGTCGGGCGCTTACTCTTTCCAAGTCGGAACCCGCCACGACTGGGGTCCAGGTGGGTGATGTACGTGTCTATGGAATGGTCATATGAGGTGAAATCACTTCTCAACACGAAGACGAAGATCCACGGAAGCCGAACTCAATACCTTGCTGACTATGGCCACAATTTGCTGAAGGTGAGTGATGACTCGCCTCAGCTTCAACACTTCACAAGCACCTAGTGCGAACCAACCTTTTTGCTTCCCCACTTCAACTATGATCCCCTGATCCGCGATACTTTTATATCCGAAGCCGGGAATAGAAGCTAGACATCTAAGGAGGCCAGAGCAGTCATTTTGGTCGCAGGGCTTTGCATAATGGAGCCTCTGCTTAAGCTCTTGCATCAGATCCCCCATCCCATCTTGCTGCTTTCGTGTTTCCGATACCTTGAACCCAGCCAAGATAGTGTTCCTGATGTTGGCTTGGAAGCAGCCATCCCTTCCAGTGTCAACGAGCATGCCAGCAGTTGCCTCTGTTTATCCAGATTACCGAGGTGAGACAATCTGAGTGCGTTCAGCAGTAAGACTGGCGGCGAGGCCAGCGACGAGAAGAAGCTTAATCATGGGTCTCACTGCAAAGGTCTTCTCCTATATAAATCATATGTGTAAGGGCTCATCTCGCCGGGGCAGGAGCCAGAGAGCGTCGACCATATTCCTCTTCGTGGCGCGGGGCGCCTGTTGCTGAACTACATAATTCTAGGGTTAGAGTTCTCTAGCAACAAGTGCCAAGGTTGAGCAGATTCCAGGACATACTTTGCAATTGGATCCCCACAGTAGCAGCGCTTGAGATGAAATGTACTTGCAGGGCGGCGGGAAATGCAAGATCTTCCATATCAGTCTCTCTACACGCCCACCTCACATGCACAACACACATCCGGCGCCCTTTGACCCAGACCTAGCCATGATGACATGTCCGACAAAGCTGAGATCACACATGTTTTCAAGATTCCTGCCCCAACGGGTTGCACAATAGATCAACCACTCACCTTACCATTCAAATCGCATATCCTAGCTGTTGATATGCTGAGAAGTCGTCAGTCAGCCATAACAACACCCCCAAGACATAGAAGACAAGGATTCCACATTGCCTGTAGAAAGCCACACATTTAGCCCTAGATCCACAAAGATCACACTACTTCTGTGTCCTATCGATGAATATAACGAAGCCCACACATTGAAACCTCCAGACGTCATCAAACAATTATCTCAGCCTCTCAGCTTATCTCAAAATGATTCCTACCAGCCGCGTAGAGCGAGAGACTCGAAATCAGCCTCCAAGGCACCTGCGCTTACCATGGATGATGCATGACCCAACGACAAAGAAGTATCCCTTTGAAGAAGGAAATCACTCAGGCCGCATGATATTGCCATTCATAGGCAGGGTCTTGAATATTCGGACCACCTGGGGTGATGATATCTGCTTGCATCACAGCGCAGGCTACTGGATTGGGATACAATAGGCTTGTATACAAAGGGCGTATACGAGTTTAGGATCATTCTGTGTGGCCGAATGAGGGAAGTCCGAAAAACGACTCACTACAGCCATTAAATCCAACCGGTATGGTTATCAAAATCAACTTGTACTCCCCCTATCCGCGCCTCCAACTTTGGTCCGATAACATCCCATGGCCGCACTCCAGAGCATCGGTAACTCGTCCAGCACGACCTGAGCGTCGCGCAGAAGCGTTGCGTGAAAGAGGAAGACCCTATGCTGAGGATGGTAACGAAAGTGTAAGTCAGAGCTGCTCGCGAGCGAACTCAGATGGGTAGGGCAAAGGTAGAGAGGATACCTATCTATGGCAAATGTCAATTCATTTCTCAATAAGTTTTATTGTTTTTCTATCGAAGATCCTGAGAGTGATGAAAGGAAGGTTTGAAATTGCGTCCCAGAACTCTGCCACAAGCGGATAGTGGGTGTAGTTGTCCTGCGTGTGAGACGGATTAACTTGTGTATGCTGTTAGTCTTCTGCTGCATGAGATGATGGTGAATCATAAGTCAGGCTCACTTCGCACCAGTCTAGAGAAGAGGTGTGGTTGCCCCATGGTCCTGAAACGCATTGCGGGTCAGCCCTCCTGATCGAATTGCTGCGCACACCACTCCTCAGAGTCGTGCCAAAGCTCTTCTGCCCTACGCTTGGCAGTATCGATCAGCTTTAGTTGCAGGGCTCTGGGAACACCGCTTCTTTGCACTCATCGACGCGATGAAAAGCCTCCGCGGAAATGATTGAGAGGTGAGTTGGAACGAGCTAGGCGTGGGGGTGGAGGTGGAGGCAGAGGTGAACGTTGCAAACGCGCGCGGGAACTTAGGGACTACTAATTACAACGCAAGCAAAGCACTGATGACTGCAAGGGGTTGTTTCCCAAATGACTCTGTCCGCAGCGAAGTCATTGGTGACGCCTTTCAAACAAAGCAATTGAGCGCACCAAGTGCTGAACTGTCAAAAGATCTGATGAAGTGACTAGAATAATCACATCTCTGTACAGGTAACCGCATTGCACAGCATAGACTAGGGACCTTTCCGAAGAGTGTGGGAACGGCAGGGGCGCTAAAAGCTGTATAAATAGCATCATTTGTAGGGGCTTCCGACTTCTGTGCCACAGATCCTAGCTTCCCGAATGGCGCACATGCCATTGAATCAAATTATCTGGTCCGAGAGTCAGAGATGATGTTCGGGCTGAATGACTTCGACTGATTGGAGCCTAGCAATGTTCATCTCTTCCACAAGGAACTCACAATAAGTGAGCCATAGCGTCCAGCAGAGTTGTAACAACCGCCGAGATCAAAACAAGGGGCCTTATGCACCACACAACGCGGAGGTTGGATGATAAGTCTTGCTGGATCGTCGGATCCAGGGTCAATGGAATCTGGGAATATCGACTTGGTTGGGATTGCCTAAGCATGGTCCACCACCACCTTCGACTGCGATCAATGCTGTCTCTACAGGCGAGAAATGGATGTTCTTCGAGGAGGGCGCTCATACTGGTACTAGGGTAGCGCTGATGCAAGCAGAATCTTAGTGATTGGCTTGGAGGAGTTTAGTACTATGCATCTTAGAGCCACTTTTGACGGGGGCAGTCGCTAGGAGTTACACCTAAGCCCGAAACATAGGCGCTAGAAACATGAACACTCTATAAACAATTAGGGGTTTTATGAAAGAGGCAGGTATAAAAGATGTCCGAGCAACGCTTTTTTGCTCCCGACCATTCTTCCCTGCTAACGAGACTACGTCATCTGAATCTCTGATACGATGTTCTTCTCTTCCGAACTTCTTCTGAAGCGTGAAAGTGGATATGGTCTACTCTGGTGAGTGGAGACAACTGTTTGAAAGCACAAGAAGGAAAGAAAAAACTGGGGCGGTTTCAAGCTGACCGCTCACTTTTCAGGCTCGCAGCCACCATTGGCGCCAAAGCCTCTTTCAAGAAGCTCAACAAGAGGTCGATCGTCTCCGCCGACATCGGGAAGCTCTGTGACCTGATCACCAATCCTGAAGAACACCTTGCGCTGAGGCTGTCGAGTAACCTGCTCATTGGTGTGGCCAGGTACCATTTCGCTACTGCTGTTTCTTAGAACCCGAAGCTAACGGCTAGGCTCTGCGTGTAGAGTACATCGTGCGCAACATGAAATATTCTATCAGGATGTCATGACGGCGTATGCTACGTTAAAGAGGGCGTTTGCAGAGATCACCTCTGATAACCTGATGCATGGCCAGCTCGTCATGAAGTACACCTCTTACCACGCTCCCGTCCCTCATTATAGTACTCCCTAGTTGACCTTTCTTTCTTTCTTTCTTTCTTTCTTTCTTTCTTTCTTTCTTCTATCCCCCAGGAAGGACCAAGTGACGCTAGAGGAGACTACTTACGCGCTCGACTTTGACTTCCCCGATGCCGTACGTCTGATCCACCTTTCTATTGATACTCCTAGATGGCGATATCAACTTATAATCCACTGCGTATTCTGATAGTACTGGATTGACGCCGTTCCTCGCGCTCCATCTCCTTTGCCGTCTCAAGAGAACGACTTCTTCGTGAACCACCAGAGCAATCTCGACGCTCCGGCGTCACAGACGTCCTCTGACCGCCGTAAACAACATCTACTCGAGGACCAGTATCCAGAATTTAGTGGTGGTCCCTCTGATGACCCTTCAAATCGAGATGAGTTCCTCGAGTTCGGCGCAGGCGGCATCGACCTCCAACTCGACGATTGGGATGCCGGCGTCGTACCTCCTCCAACTGAGAACGAGGAGCTCGGATTTCAGGCTCCGCCGCAGCAAGATGACATGAACGCGAACATGAACGAGTGAGTCCGAACATGCATTTTTCAGGTCTGCTGATGGCGGTATGATGCTCATTTCTACTGTCTCACCTCAGAATGCAATGGGAAGCGCATAACGATCAGCTTCACGGACGCGCTAGTAGCATCGATCACCTCGGCGTAAACCCTCGTACTCGGGTATGTTTCCATCCATTGGAGGGATTAAGATTTGTACTCGTGCGCCACCTTAATATTCAATCCCTCTTAGCTCCCTAGCGAAGACATAGAACTCGGGAACGTTCGACTGTCTACCGCCATCGCTGGATCCGCAGCTGCCAGATCCCGCTTTCCAAGCCAAGACATCGTCAATGAGGATGGCGATCACAATCGCGACATGGATGAAGAAGTCCCTCAACTACAACCTCGGGTGGCCAGGGGCCCCAAACGCAAGATTGCCCCTGGCGGACAGGCGCTATGGGACGAGTCGATCGAGCTCACGGACGATCAGCTGAAGGACATGCGCAACGGGTACGAGCAGAGGATGTCGGAAGAGCGAGAGGTTTTGCGCTTGAAGAAGGACAAGACGAATATGGCTCAGAGCATTCAAAATTTGATGCACAGTATGGATTCTCCTCCAGCTGCTGAGAAGCTAGCCAACTAATAGGTGGGGCTACTTATAGCTCCTTTCCTTGGCAGTGAGTCCTCGGTGACTTTTGACCGTTCTTGACATGGATACGAGTCACGACACACTGCCGTGTTCATCTTTCGACTCGTTCTCGACAAATGGCTCCCTCAGACATGGTCGAGCCTCGTCATAGAACTCGAGTAAACAAAAATCTTGACGACAGTACCTCGTGTTCGTCTCCTTTGACCCTCGACGGATGACTCCCTCACGAACGGTTGAGCCCCGTCATAGACCACAAAGCCACGGACTCTTCTTGCACCATGACACGGCGACGAGCCCGCCGACAGCAGCACGTATGTACTGACAACTTCCTCCGGACAGTGATTGATCCCGGCTTCAACTCTTGGTGGAGCAACATGACGAAGATGCGATGCGACGACCATTCCAATGCCGGGAGAGTGGAAGAAGTCAACAATGGCTTCGTGACGCCAGGTAAGATCTCCTCTCGGCGGCGAGTCTTAGTCAAGTGTGCGGTAATGAGTGGCTATTGCATTCATATCTTATGATTAGGTCGTCCGTTGGCAAAGCGCAGCAAGAAGAGTACCGACCAAATAAGCCCTGCTGCCTCTGCTTTCGACCCCGGGGGCCACGATAGAGGGGATATATCTGATACCTTCGGATTTCAAGATCAGATGAAGACCGGTGGGCACTTTTTGCTAGACTTTTCATCTTGTATGCAACTGCAGTGGCATTGATCCTACAAACCTAAACTGATAGTCGATTTCGGTGACGACTACACCGGCGGCGGGGACTTTGGTGGAAACGGTCAACGGCTCAGCTCAGTACGTACCCTTATATCCTTGCTACAATAATCGCTTCACTAAACTATGCTCGTGATTAGGTTGCCGAAATCGCTCGCCGTGGTTCCTCCCTACCCACATCACTTATTGGGAGCTTCTTGGATGGTGGCCCCCGATCCAACTTCTCTAGAGACGATGCCAGCAATGATCATGTACGATCTCAGCGCGTTAGTGCTGCCTTCCCGTGGAGTCAAGATCATGGAAAAGCTGCTCCCGGAATGGGCTCGTCGCCGGCGTTTGGTGGCAGTGCTGCTGGAGGTGGTTTCGCGTCGTCCTCGAGTGTCCATAATGGTGTCTTTGGAGGTGTGGAAGGTGATAGTCAGGGAATGTGAGTAGAGCATATTGTCCAGGGTTGAGCTATGCTCATTCATATATCGCTGGTTCGTCTTAGCCGATTGCACGATGAGCTTGATTTCCCTCTTGGTGGTGCTCAAGAATGTAAGCGACTCGGATCATCGCGATTGCTACTCCTGCTCTTATATCTGGTGGTCCTTATTGCCGTGTAGATCCTATTGCATTGGAGGATGACTCCCAGCGAACGGACATGAGCCTCATCACGCTCGAAAGGACATTGGAGAAGGAGTCTTTGAGCGTTTTGCAGTATGTCATTCCACAGGGCTGTACGCATAGCTACTAATCACATCGATATACAGATATCTACGCCGCCACGTTGATCCAATGTCGAAGAAGACTTCATTCAGAGAGTTCCTTAGTCCTCAAGGCCTGCAGAGTCCTGATCGAAGAGTTGCAGCGACTGGTTTCTATTATATTCTGGGTATGTCTTGCTGCTTTAAAACGAGCTCGATAGCGTTATGGAATCTGACAGCAGGCATAGCTCTCTCTACCAAAGGTCATATTCGAGTTAGGCAGGGCGAAGCATATCAGGAGATCCATCTGCAAATCCTCGATTGAACTTGGCTGGTTGATATCATCGCGTGATACATCGTCCACTGCTATATTTTTGGTCTCGTCACTTGGCCTCGTGCTGGTACACTACTCCAGTGGTAACTTATCTTGTAACTTGAGGTAATGAATAACATCGTCTTGAAGAATGAGCGCATTTGGTGCATTATTATGGCCTCTAATATTGAGAACGAGTCACAGCACAGCATAAATAAGCTTGGAGGAGCCTAAAGAGCCAACGCGTTGGCGGGCTGTGAGACCGATTGTTCAGTCAAACTGCGCGACGGATACACCTGCATCACAAACCCCGCCACTGTTAGCTTCGCTGCCTCAAGAGCTTCTTCCAAAAAGCTGTCTTCGATCCAATAAAAAATATTCCGCAACAATGATGCACCCTGTTGACCAAATAGTTGGTGAGAAGACTGTATAATCCTACATCTCCTATACTGGGAGGTACCTACTGAAACGTGGAGAACGCAATGACAGTGATGGACCTGTGGACGATTGCATGAGGGGCCGAATTAGATGGAATGAGCTAAAAGTTCGATGAAGTCTGACAGGTCTCTGGGAGTGAAGTTGCCTTGAGAGTATGAGATAACTTGATTAAGCTATATCATACAGTAGGTTGAGCAATGATTTGCCTTCGGCGAGATACAACAATGCATACATCCTAGCAGAGACAACGTTAAAGCGACGAGTTAAGCTGGCTGACACTTCACTTAGATATCAGTGATACTTACATACTGGGAGAAACCGTGTCGAAGGAGACGGGTAAGCTGTAGGCCCTCAGGGGGGAATATGCGAAACCACCCACCTTGGGTGACCACGACTGTCACTACAGCCCCACTGGGAAACTTGATCGAGGTGCTACGCTATGCAGCCCCGGATGTGTCCGAAAACGATTCTTCCATGAATCGCCACCTGCCAGTCCCTGACTACCACGTTATGGCAGACCTGCACCCTCTAACCTGGACATCGAAAGATAAAACGGCCTGAGGTAAGCAAGCAAAACCACTTACTATCGATTAATGTTTTCTTTCTCGTCTTTCATTTATTTTTAACTTCACACTGTAGCATGGTTCGGGTCGTAGGCGTGCCACCTAAACGCGGGTATTTTAACAAGTGCACGCCGACGTAGAGCGGAATATAGTGTTTCTCTCGCCGTATGCATGGCTGGTCAGAGTCGAACGGGCCTCAATCTTTAGTCGAACTCTCAGCCAAGAAGAGCGAAGGTGTGTGATGGTACAATCAATGATGAAAAGGGGGGAAGCGAGCGAGTGAAGATCCGTAGGGAGAACCGATGGGAAATACGTGTTGAAGTGTGCGCGAGTGCAGGAGGCCTCCCGTTGGGAAAGATAATATCTTAATCCGCATTCCAGAAGCTTTTGGCTGTGCAGGGTAGAGCGAGTGCGTCCCCAAAACTGTGCCTCGACGGAATACTGTGGAGTTAAAGCTCAATCTTTGGCTCGTAGCCGACGAAGTGAATGATATCGCAAGAGACTGGTGAATTAGTATTCTATACTCAAGACTACTAATCGTGCCAGATGCTAGTCCCTCAGATTGCCTGAGCGAATCCGACGCGCTGTGAAGGGAAAAATCGGAGTCGGTGAGTGGCTAATTTGTTTCTCAAACAGCAATGAAGTGGCTCACGTTGTTAGTGTAATCAAAGACGGAGTACCAGTTCTTGATGAACTCATCACCAATGGTAGCAAGACCAGGATCCGAATCGTCACCAAAGATGCCACCAACGCAAGTAGATGATCCGCTCGAGACGGGGCCAGCGTTGAAGTCTGAGGCATTGAGTGCGTACGAGTTGCTTCCGATAACCAAGGCGATCGAGCCAAGGGTGGTGCTGCAAGGGTAGGTGTACGTGCCGGAGCCGAGCGTAGAGGAGGCATCCTTGGATCCGGGAATTGAAGCGTAGAGGTTCTTAGCTGCTGCGGTTGGGATGTAGATCAGGGTCGTCCCGGAGTCGATGATGGCGCTGAAGGAGCCGGTGGAGGCGCCACCGTTGTATGTGAAGCCAGAGGCCTATTCATCAATGGGATACGAATCTTTATGATTCAGTGGTGGCGGTGGAAGTCGAAAGGCAAAGACGTACCGGGGTGTTCCAGTAATACTGAGTTCCATCGGTGGCAGCAGCACTCAAAGTGTGGTACGTAATGGCTGAAAAATTGACGAAACGGGGTTAATATATGGGCTGCATACAGAGGCAGCCATATAGGAGAAGAACACTTACTTCCAGTGTACTTTGACGAATCCGTGCAGCCGATGCACAGCTCAGACCCAGTGCCACCATTGCGAGCCATGTAGAACGAGAAGATGTTGCTGGTGAGGGCACCATTGGCGATGAGGTTGAAGAAGAATGGGGTCTTTCCCGATGCGGCGTTGGCTGGGAAGCCCAATCCGAGGAGCCCCGCCATCGGCCCGGCGACGCCATTACTCTCTTTGGTGATGGCGCCGAAGCCTTGCCCGGCGACTGTCAAGCCGGCCAAAGTGACAGTATCGGTTGCAACCTGCAAGAGCGAAAAAGAAAAGTTGAACATCAGTTGGGGTAATTCAAGAATGTATAATGTGAGGATTTTCTAATACGCACTTTGCCTGATGCTCCTGTGTGATCGGCAAATGTTTTTCTCAGTTGAGCGAGCCCAAGGAAGTATGGTACGATTTTTACGCACCTGTCCCATCGGCGTAAGTGATTGAGAAGGCGGTGGAGCTGACCCTACATTGTTCATAGTCAGAAATATTGTATCGTAATTGATAACCTGGAGGATGGACTGACTTGTATGTGCTGGAAGAAGCCGTCTTGAAGATGGGGGCAACGCAGGTGGATGTGGAGCATCCAGTTCTAGAACAAAGCGGTAGATGTCAGAATGATACTAGAGAACGATGGTGAAAGATTGTGGCGTACACGGGGACCCAGAGATCAGAGCTGCCAGTGTCAAAGTCCACCGTGGAGCCCTGTGCGGGTGTTCCAACTGGACGATGATTAACATCATGTCAGCGGGGAAACACTTGAAAAAGAGAGAAAGAGATCCACATACTGCTGACGGGTCCGTAATACACTAGAATCATCCGGGGTTCAAGGTTAGCAAGAGCCGTGATCATTCTCTGAAGTCAAAAAATGGGAGTTTGCACGCACGCTCATCAATGCCATCGTAGTCATCAGTCAAAGCAACCGTTCCAGAAGATGTACGGCGGCGGAGGTGGCCAATGTCATAAGTCTCGGCAGAAGGGGTGCTGCGAGCAACGATCGGGGCGGGGGTGAATCCACTAGCCTTGCGCTCCTTCCAAGACTGAACTTTCTGAGAGCGCTGCAGGCGGTCAAGGGAAGCTGCCTCCCGATCGAAAACCTTGTCCCCGTTGAAGATAGCGCGACGGGCGGGGAGAGCAACGACTTTTGCTCCGGAGGTGTGCTCGATGGGAGACGCGAGGCCAAGAGTGGCTAAGACGGCGATAGAGACGGCGAGCGGGAGCATTGTTAGTAGGTTGAGATGGGAAGGGGGAGGAGAGAATGAAGCGGCTGTGAGGTGAGGGCGCTGAGTACGCTCTTTCATAGCTCCGGTATGATACTTATACGTCGGAACATGAACACTGCCTCATTGAGGCTTGAATAAGCGCTGGGTGTGTAGCGGACTTCAGTATCCGGTTCTTGGAATCCATGCTGGTGAGCGACGTCGGAGAGATTCGCGCCCATGCGAATCAATCAGTCCGCAGAAGATAGGAAGTCTTTCCGGCAGGATCTAGGTAAGGGCGAGGTTCTCTTGAGCCAGTAAAGACGGTATTTGAGCCCGTTGATACCATTGACATATCAGAGGAGGTCTGAATCCAGCGTGGTTAATCCATCTTGAAATCCGGCTTTTTAATTGTGTTAAAGTAACGAAGAAAGTGATGATGAATCAAAGTGATGTTTGCTATCTGGCAGCCGTGAGAACTGCCGTGATAGAGTTCGTCTCCGCCATCAGCTCCCTCCGCGGCGATCGTGCCCTCAATCCCATAGTTTAGTCTAGATATTGGAGAGTACGTCGGAATATCCACAACGTATAATGGTTCGTTGAGAATTCACTCTCAATACCCTAGCAAAGAGGAGCCGTCGCTCGCGTCGTTGTCGAATTAGTCGGGGCTTCGATCCATGTGCCCATGTGGATCGACAAACATTCCATTATTCAGATAACTTCGCCTGGGAGCTGCGCGATGAGCTCCCTTGCTACAGACTTGTGATACTGGTTCGGTTCTTCGCTAGGCGAGTTTGGTCATCCCCTCTCATGAGCACCATGCGCTGTGATGCATGTTCATACGACTTTTATCAAAATTGGATAGATCTTTTTGTTGGGCTCCGCTGCTTCTATGTCACCCTGCCTTGCGTGTAGACTGTCATCGCCGACTTATGTCCTCCTTTTGACGTACATCCTCGTGAACACATTTACGGCAAAGGCGGTTCCCTGTCGTGCAGCGACATTTCCGTGTGAATTGAATGCTATTCGCGATAGATGATGGATTTATATGCCTATGCGCCAAAAACCCACATTTGTCATTCTAACAAGCTCACCCAAGGCTATCCACCCAGAAGGTTCCGCGTTCAGAGCAAGTCAAAGGAATCCTCTCCTCTACTTAGCACTTATAGATGCCATTCAACTACCCATACAGCCGAATAGGCATCTCGGTCGGCTCCAGGTCCCTTGCTCACTGTTGCATACGGAAGTAAGGCAATCATGGCCATGAACCTTTGTGATTGTATCGGACTATTCAGTATCGTCCCTCCTGCGAATGGCTGATGATGATACAGTATAACACGATGATATTGGAGAGAATCCTTGCGAATAAACAGCTGGTTGACCATGTAATTGGCAAAGAATAGGACGTAGTTTCTTGCAGTTCACAAGCACACACTGGCGACGTCCATTTTGAATAGTCAAGATACTGCCATTTGATTGACCTTTTACTAAAAACGCGCACATCAGTTTGCATATACACATAGCAACAGCAAACTGAAGGGAGAGTGGGCACAAATTCAACCCTAATACAGAGTTCGGGATGAATCACCGCACTCAGCAACGCCAAAACTGAAGACCTGCAGCACTAGTGGGCTTTAATACAGGCGGTCGAGACGGATTGTATGGAAGGGGAGGTTGTAACGCTTTGGCCTGAGCGAAATCTGAATGAATTAAAATGGATAAAATCATGAGAGCTCCACTTACACAGACGATGCTGAAGCGCCATATCCATCAACATCCGGCTGATGGCCATCGCCTTCCTCCGCCCTTCTGGATGGTTGGTGTATGGTCGTGCCGGAAGGGAAAGAGAAAGCACGTCCGGCACGGGTAAGGCGGTATGATCGCGTTCAAGACGCTTTGTAACGGTAGGTCCAATACACTTATGTTGCAGACTCAATCACCACTACCTTCTATTCCTCCAGAGAGTCCTTATGAAGGGTCGTGTCGATCCATCGGCAGTGGCCAGCGGACAATGGAAAGGCGTGTTCAACTGGAAGACTGTCGGCGAAAAAGCTCTATTACCCTCAGCGTGCGTCGTATGTGTGATACCAACCACAAGATGAAGAATAGAGTGAGATTAGTAGACCTATAATCGGATATATTATCAAATTTCAAAGGATGATTAATAAAATGTTTAAGAACGTCTTACAGGTCTTGTTTTTTTTTCTTTGTGTGAGAACGGGTGGGAACTCGCTATCGAGCGAACGGCCACTAGTCACGGAGACCGTGTTTTCCGAACAGTGTGAGGTTCGACTCACTAAACCTCCCGTTGTGGCCTTATTCGAGGGATAGACCACAGGTATTATCTCGCCTATCACTACCAGCGTGATAGGTTTAAAACCAGAGCCAGCTCTGGGTGGGAATGACCCCACATACCCCAAGTGTGCCAGTTTAGTCGGCACCGTGATCCAGGGAAGAGAGTATTGGTACCAATTTAATGGACTTGCTCTCTCTTCACCGGAGGTATGGTCGGTAGAACTCATATATAAATCATCGTTCAGTCTGCCATACACACTCCTCCTCCCTAGCCATGGTCATCAACCACCAGCTTTAAACAGGTACCTGATCTGTCTACGAGACCTTTCCACTTGTTTATGGAGTCGCTTGTAGCTTCCTGTTTTTGTTTGTTTTGGTTTTCTGGGGTTTTTCCTATATTGAAGTTCATACTAGCTTCCTTTAGTATGTTGTTTTCTAATTCTTTTAAGGCTCTGTTTTTAGTTATCGTTTCTTCTCGTATCCAGTTAGCATTTCTTAGTTTCCAAATTGTGTATGCTGTTTCTGTTATTACTGTTTTATATAGGAGTTCCCCTTTTTGGTTGTCAGGGATGCTTCTCAATCCAATTCCTAATATATCTGTATATGAGGGGTATATGAAAGGTATATTTTTCGTTGCTGTGGCTTGTTTTAGCATTTTTGCTGCTTTAGTCCATAGTGGTCCCCTCCATTCATTTTGACAGTGTATCAGGATATGTTCTCGTGATTCTATTGCTCCGCAGTGGCAATATGCTTTTGGTGTCCATTCTCCTCCCCAGTTCATGATGAAGGTGCCGCATACTGTTCTTCCGTGTATTGCTTGCCATAAGAAGTCAGTTACTTACAGGTCTTGTAGATTGAAGTCGCCTCAGGTTTGTAGAGATAGCATGAGGAAGCTATGTTGTGTAGCACGAGCAATCGTATGTTTCAAAATCAAAATGGGCGCTCATCACAATCTAAAATTTATGTGAGATCGGATCTAAGCAACTAGCATAAAACACTCACTTGCTACCAGGGAAAGTGTTGGGAAAGCCAGGTCAGTTTCTGAGATCTCGAACTGAAATATCAGCGATGCCCATATCCTAATAGAAATGTTATCAAATGGAGTGGGCGATGAAGCAGGCACTAGACGGTATCAATAATACTCGCTTCCTGGAGCAAATGTCAAAACGGACAGGTGACTTATTGGCCCCTCGGCTGGATATATCAATGTCATTCGATTCTAACAGAAAGGCTGTCAAATGGACGGGCCAGCGATCAAGCCCTCGGACTGAAATATTAAGCACTTACGAGCTATCAAAAACGGTTTAGGAAGTGAGAAATCAAGTCCTCGACTAGGCGTGTCGACGATACTCACTGGGTAAAACAAAACAAAACAAAAGCAAAGTGTGGGTAGAAAACCGCTTATCCTAGAATACTAGTGGTACTCACATACTAGGAAAACAATTTTGAAGCAATAGGGTGTGATCAGGTTGGTAATCGAGCTAGAAATAGCGTGATACAGACACGCCTCTGAAATAATGCCGAGATGGTGAGCGATCGAGCTCTCGGGCGGACATATCAGCGGCCCCCACTCACTTCCAAGCAGAAACGGCTTAAAAAACGGATTGACGAGCTGAAAGACACTCGGGCTAAGTAATAGCAATGCTCACATACAGAGCGGAAGTATCGAAGCAACCGGATGAGTGGGCAGGCACTCGAGCTAGAATATTAGCGGTACTCACGCGCTATCAGAATATATGTATATCAAAGCTGTCAAGTGAGCTATAAGACCCTCGGCTGAAAATATCAGCAGTACTTACGATCTAGCAGAAACGGCTTCGAAGCGGCTGCGTGAGTGGTCACGCCCCTCGGACAAGAATATTGGGTGTACTCATACTCTATCGGGAACGGTGTCGAAGTGGAAGGGTAGGTAGGAATGCACGTAGTCTTGATTCTCAGTACTGCTCACAACCTGGTAGAAACGGTGTCAGTGAGCAGGCGGGTAGTCAAACAGAAATACCATGGATACTTACATACCAGCAGAGACAATACTAAAGCAATTGGGTGAGCGGGCAGGGAGTGAGGCTGACAGACAAGCGGCACTCACACGCTATCGCAAACAATGTCAAAAGCAGCTGTGTGAGGTCACAGGCCCTCGGATTTGAGTACCAATGCTCACGCGCTGTCAGAACGTTCTCGAAGTGGGTGAGTTGTCACGTTCTCATAACATCGGTGCTCATATCTTGACATTTTTCAGCAGAAAAATTGTCACAGCACCGGGCTGAGCTTGCAAGCATTCGGACTGGCGCACCTGCGGCACTCACACGCCATCAAAATGGTGTTGGGGTGGGGGGACTATCACGCGGCCCCGCTGGACATATCAGCCGTACTCACGAGCTTTGAAAGTGTTGTTGAAGTAGACCGGTGAGCCACTAGGCCCTTGGCTCGACATATCGGCGCTACTCACATCCTATCGAAAACGGTGTCAAAGCAGACTGGTCAGCAGGCAGATACTGGGAGTGAAACATCAGCGATATACACCCGCTATCAGAGACAGTGTCGAAGCGGATGGGTGAGATGGCGCCTTAGACGTGAATGCCAGCTATATTTGCGTGCTAGCAGAAACAGTTTCTAAGCGGACGAGTGAGCAGGCAGGCACTCGGATTGGAATGCCATCTGTACTCACATGCTATCATAGTGGGCGTCGAGGTGGACGGGTGAGCTATCAGGCCTGAACTTATCAACTGTACTCATATCCTAACGGAAATGGTGTCAAGCGGACGGTGAGCAGGCAGGCCCGAGGACTAGGATATCAGGGATACTTACCTGGTATCAGAGACGGTTTTGAGAATCTGAGGTGAACTGTCAGGCCCTCAACTAGAAATATCGGCAAACTCAGATCCTAGTGGAACGGTGTTACAGCGGAAAGATGAGTGGTGTTTTGGAAGGGGATAGGAGCAGTGCTCACTGCCCAGCAGGAACGATATTGAGTGGAACAGGTGAGCTGTTGGCCCTCAGACGAAATACTAACGGTCCTCACATCCTACAGAATCAGTATTAAAGTAGGCGCGTGAGCGACAGCCATTCGAACGGGAATGTTGTGGGTACTCACATACTAAAGGAGATAACGTCAAAGCCAGCGGATGAGCTCTCACGCATTTGAGCGGGAATACCAGCGATACTCACGAACTAGCGGTGAAACATAATAATAAATAAAATAAAACAAGCGAGTGAGCAGCCAGGACCTCGAATGGGAACATCCGTACTCACACGCTGCCGGAAATGATGTCGGAGTGGACAGATAAGCCTGTAGCGTTTGGCCGACATATCAGGGATACTCACGTGCTAGCAGCGCGATGTCAAAATGAACAGGTGAGCTTGTGGACCATCTGACTAGGATATCGACAGTACATACAACCTAGCTGGATCGATGTTGAAAGGGGTGAACTATCTGGCTCTCGGCTGGACATTATCAGCGCTGGTCACGTCCTAACAGAGAAATGTCATAGCAGCTAGTTAAGCTTGTGGGCGCTCAAGCGTGAATACCTGTGGCACTCACATGCTATCGGAAACGATGTTAAGGTAGATGAGCTATCGGCCCTCGTTTGGACATATCTATAGTACTCACAAGCTTTTGAAGGCGATGTTGCTGTGGATGGGTGAGCTATCAGGCCCTCGGTTGTAGGTATCAGCGATACTTACACCCCCATGAGAAACAACGTTGATGTGGACCAGTGAGCGGGTAGGCAATCGCATTCGAATACAACCGCGATACTCCCAGCCTGTCAGGAGAAAACCAACGCGTCAGGATGAGTCGTCAGGTCGTCGAACAGGAATACCATCGGTGCTCACACGCTATCGGGAACAACACCGAAGTGGCTATTTGATCTGTCAGGTCATCGGCTGGGTGTGTCAGCAGTACTCATATCCTAGCAGACACGATATTGGAACGGCTGTGTGAGCTGTCGAGCCTTCAGGCGGGGGTGCTGGTGGTACTCACAGGCTGTCACAAACGTGCCAAAGAACACGGGTGAGCTGTCAGGCTCTCAGGCCGGAATCACAATGATGCTTATAACCTAGTCAAATCAATGTCAAAGCGAAAGGTGAGTGGTCAGACCCTCGGCTGGAAATACCAATGGACTCACATTAAACTGATATATGTATAGCATCCAAGCTATCATTCTTCTCAGTAGCTGGCTTAAAACTAGTCTCGAAATTCGATCAATGTTATAGACACATGTGGAGCGCACCGTCAATAATAAACACTCACATTCCTCTCCCGGACAATCAGCTAGGCTCAAGGGAGACATGACAGTTTTGTCAAACTTAATAAGCTTGAAAGTATCTATAACATGCGCTGGACTCACTCGGGAATAACTTCTGACAGCCTTTTCTCAAACTCATAATGTTGTACAGTAATGAATCTCGGCCAGATCAGCTTGTTCTGCTCAAGCACACTGGCAGTAAGCTCTGTGAGCGCGTTGAAATCTCCTTGTTCCTTATGAAGGTCTATTTTCAGGATCCAACAATAGCAACGAGCAGGAGAGAGACGACGATTCTGCTACCATCCTTTGAGGATAACATATGGCGGGACTCTACCTCCTCCACCATAGGCACTACAAGTCCTGTTTAGCAACGCTCTGGCGTACGCATGAAAGTCCCTGACCCTCACCACTTTGCAGCGAAAGCAAGCTCATATCTGCCATGCCCAGAGACCTCTCGTCATCCAGCGCCACGTAGATCCTTTCCAAGATGTGAGAAGCGGAGCTGAGGTGAATAGAAGGTCTGCCACCCTTCCATAAACACATACCAGATGATATGTACTCGGCCACCCAACTCCATTTCCCCTCTACGGATGATAAAATTCTCAAGTTTACCGACTTCGCTTATCGATCCGCGTTCAATTTCACAAGAGTCATGGAAGATGAAACCTGGCGTACGGGGATGGCGTTCTCGTTCTCAATTTGGTGCATCCCGCGCTAGATCATACGTAAGTGGCCAGACTTGGAATTTAAAGGCACTGAGACGCTGAGCACACACCCTATGGCTGGATAGAGATATGTGTTGCCCTCAACCAACAAAGGGCAACAATTTACCAAGTCAAGTACAAGTATAACATCCAAAACGTACCACATATATATCTGTTACGATCTCGGACAATCGTGGTATCAATTTCACCAGAGCTCCTTCAAGATCGACGTATTCCCAACATTAGTCTTTCCCGCTATAAGGATCCGGGATCGGTCGAGCTCATCCGACATGTTCAGCTTGGGTGAAGGATGTGAGTGGTCATGGAACCCGCCCGTCGGTGAAGGGGGCGATATGGGGCTTAGTTTCCATTATCGAGAGGGGATCAGCTACACATCGCAAGGTTCGAGTAGAACATTCTCCTTAGAGAATACAGCCCGAAACGTTCTTCTGATTCTGTTTTCCATTCCATGAATCTCATTGCACCACATTGTCCGGCTTACGGTCCTGGAACCCATAGTGTGGTACCCTAACAAGTGGATTTTGAGAAAAGGACACGTTATGAAGGTCAAGCGGGGAATCTAACCCATCAATGGTGGGTGCGTAAGATTGGATATTTATACGAGATCAAGTCTGGCTTCGGGGAAATATTTGCCAACAGGGTCGCCTAGGAGGTTGGCGAGCGTTCATGTCGAGCAGGCCACGATGGTCGATGGGATCCAGCTAACACTGAGTTGTTATACTATACGCATAAGTGGCGGGTTTGACACGATGTTGCGGTGGAACATGAGTCCCTCCGGTGAATCGGCTCTAGTGAATAGATATCCTTATCATTTGGACGAGGTAAAGCGTAAACCTTGACAGTCGTATCAATGCCTGAAAAAAATCCTTATGTTCCAGCAACGGCTTAAGGTCGCATCGAGGCTCGTATTCTAATCTAGTACAGAGGGCGCTCGCACGTGTAGAAAATCCCCCAATTCGAACATTTGATCTATCATTGCCCATAACAGAAAAATGCTCCAACACAAGAGCGATGGAAAATGTTTTGACTAATATATGCCAATCTTGAGGATTTGGTATGCGTCTATATATGGAAGGTCAGATCTTCAAAGTTTTAGTTTCAGGGCCAAGAAACGCTAAGAAGCACTTAAGGCACACCAATCTCGATCTTACAGGGGAATTTGACCTGGGACGCTTTTCTTCTTGGTTTTACTTTTCACCCGAATCTCTCGTCGCGTCCTACTCGCGGCCCGTGCAGGTGCCTGTGCCGGCAAGAAATATGTACTCAAGCATAGTAAAGCTTAAGCACACGTTTCGAAGTGCATGATGGGTTCAGGGTGCAGTCTGTGATCTACCCTTGACATATACGCCGTGGAGGCATGGAGACAAAAATATATTGCGAGCAGGCTTTGGCCGATGACGCCGGCCCAATACACTCCAAGGAATATGAGAACTGTCAGGAATATTGGATGGGTCCACATACACCAGAAACGTGCCAGTCAAAGGCTTCAGATAAGGACAGGCAGCAGGGCACGGGGTGACCCTTTGTACACCTTGCTTGGACTCTTCCCTGTCCCATAACCTCAAGCCTGGTCCAGTTGTAAAACGTGTCATTTGTTCTATTTGATCAACAAATAGAGAGAAATGGAGAAGAAGATGGTCACCATCCTTGCCTTCACGTATCCCTGCTTTGCGCGCCTTACAATGCACCATGCTCTCAGGTCAAGGAGCCTCTGGCCTACTAAATCAGTCACTGTATGATCGAACTTTAGGCTGCGTTGAAAGGCCTGATAACAAAGCCCTCAAGCTGCACATGGAGCCTGGTTGTGAGGCACGGGACGGTTGCATCCACATTGCCGAAGACATGTTTCTTTTCAGAGAGTCGCCCTTTCATGGCACCCAAGTTCCTGGGCCGAAAGAAATGGGCAGTGCTACATTGAGACTATCAAGCTTGTTAAGAAAGGGTGTAGATGGTGGCTTTGTACCGGCGCTATAGAAGTGCCGAAAGGACGTCTGCCCATGCGTTGCTTATTGGTTCGTGCATTCCAACAAG